>SNQJ01S0010893.1:9077-25151 GCA_010110895.2 Picea sitchensis | reverse complement strand
AAATAACCATTGAAATTAAGGGTAAAGTATCAAAGTCCACGATAGTCAACCAATATCATCCTAAAAATATAGATTATTAATTGTATTTATGTATCATGATTATTACAAAGAATAAATAAATGATCATCTCATTATATGAATTTATTAAATAAATAAAGAAATAAGTGAGAGGGTTAAGGAAATCAAACATTCAACTTGATAAAAATAAGAAGAATAATAACCATTAGAATGGATTAACTAATCCTTTAAAAATATCTAGTTCATTAGAAATAACCATTGAAATTAAGGGTAAAGTATCAAAGTCCACGATAGTCAACCAATATCATCCTAAAAATATAGATTATTAATTGTATTTATGTATCATGATTATTACAAAGAATAAATAAATGATCATCTCATTATATGAATTTTTGTTTATAATCTTATCTTAAAGTTTTAGTTAATTGAGGACATTTTCTATTATATTATTATATTTATTTGTTATGACTATTAAAAAAAAGTATGACATGAATTTTGGCTATATTATTTTTATGTATTAAAGTTTTAGTTAATTGAGCACATTTTCTATTATATTATTATATTTATGTGTTATGACTATTAAAAAAAAGTATGACATGAATTTTGGCTATATTATTTTTATGTATTATGATAGTTAAAAGAAGTAAATATGCTACAAAGTAGTTAGTCCCTATTAAATATAGAAACTAAGTAAATATTTATTAAATTAAATATAGAAAATGAGAAATTATAAAGAATATAAAAAAATATAATATTGGCTTTTTCATAAAAATTTGAAAATAAAATATGTAGAAGTGGTAACGTCAAAATAAAAATATCAAATATAGAAACTAAGTAAATATTTATTAAATTAAATATAGAAAATGAGAAATTATAAAGAATATAAAAAAATATAATATTGACTTTTTCATAAAAAATTGAAAATAAAATATGTAGAAGTGGTAACGTCAAAATAAAAATATCACTTGGGAAATCACAATTTTTTTTGTTTTTTAGTAACAAAAGTCAACAATGACATGTGAAAGTTGCCACATGATACTTTTAGAAAATTCCATATTAAATGTTGTCATTTCACTTAATAAAAATGTAATAAGAATAATAACTTTGCAACTAGAGAACATTTAATAAAGGATATGATTTTTTTATAAAATAAAATATGTTGTATTTTTACTATATTAAAGTATTATTTTTATATAATAATATTTATAGTTTTTTTTTAAAGATATAGGAAAAAGAAATTTTAATATAGAATTATATTTTAATATAAAATTAAATTTCAATATAAAAATATGTCATTGTAATAAGATAGAAAATTGTCTACAAAGTATGGTGTTGAAATTGTTCATAATATAAAATATTAAAGTAGTCTAAATGTGTTATGTTTTTTCTCTTTTCCAAGCCTATTTTCCGGGCATATTTGTCTCAAATCCGATGAGATATTGTTGGATCTGCAGATTAGAGTGGTTAAATATTTATAACCTGAGTGGTTTATAAAGTTTTAAACACGTTAAATCCATTTCTACATTTAAATACAATTTAAATAACATAAAGTTGTGATTTCATGCAAAATTATGTTGTCGAATTCAACAAAAGAGAAAAAATGTAAAACAATTAAACAACATCTTAATGTTAAAGAAAAACTTAAAAAGCTATCAAATTGACTTATAAATTTGCACCCAAAAACAAAATATAATAAGAAATATTTAATTTACTAAAATGTCATTTCAAATTATCAAATAACAATGCATATCATATCATGCATATCATATCATATAATATGGATGAGAGGTAAAAGAGATTAAATCTCTTTGCATCTAGATCCCAATCAATCACACGACAAACAAACTTTTTATAAACTTGAACATAAAGAGGAGAGGAAAGAGTGCCCAAATTACACCTTAATGTTGGTGAAGAGTTACAAAACCAGATGTTAACCCCCATTCCATTGAAATATATACAAAGAAATTACATCATTTTTTTAAATAAAAATTTAGGCAAAAATTAAAAAAAACTTGATGCTAATATTTAGAATTAAAAAGGATGCAGAGAGACGAGAGAGACGAAATGAAACCAATAATTCTTTTATCCAATGATATCTTTGAGGATGTAGAGAGACGAGAGACGAAATGGAACCAATAATTCTGTTATCTAATGATATCTTCGACTACACAAAGGAGTGCACAAAATCAAATTCAAAACTTCAAATCATCATAAAACCAATAATCTTCAAAATAAAATTACAATAACACAACATAATCATTTATAATAATTTTAAAAATAAAAATTAATCACTTAAATAATACAAAGAGTTAAATTTAAAAAAAAAGAAAAAAAAATACTGTAATACAACATAATTATTTATAATAATTTTAAAAATAAAAATAAATCATTTTTTTGGTTTGCTAGTTTGTATATGACTTATGGGATTAGCATGTGGTTAAGAAATCGCCTGTGGTTAAGAAACCGCGACTCAGAGATATGTAAGCTGTCAAAATCACCCGGAGATTGTACCCATCCCGAGCCACACCAACCTTTAACATAATTAGATTTGTTGTCCCTACAAGTTTCAAGCTAGTGATTTTAACATCACAGAATACCTTAACAACACACTCTGTCACTGATTGTTCTACACCTCATAAACAAAATTAATTATTTAAATAATACAAAGAATTAAATTTAAAAAACAAAATTGAAGAAAAAAAATTACTCCAAATTAAATTATGTTGGAATTATCATTTGCAAGCATTTGCTTTGCCAATTCCTATAAAAAAAAATCGTATCCTTAAAATAATCATAAACAGAAAATTCAATCCCAATTTAAAATTAAATGGAATATGCTAAATAAATGCACACATGTAGGAAGCACAAATTAGAATTTAAAAAAAGAGGAAGAGTAAAAACCAAACTTTTCAACCTTGGTTGAGGAATCATTAGCTCTTCATCCTAAGGGTTAGTGATCATACTCCTCAACATTAGTTTAGATGTATGAGGGAGAATAAGGAAAATAAATATGATTTAAGCAAATAAAATTATATTGATCACTAAAATAATTAAAATTAGTAAAGCAATTAAAGTAAATAAAATTAAAGTAAGTAAAAATCATAGGATTAAGATGCACTTTAATTTTAAAGGGATAAGGTTCACATTAAACTACATCACAACATAGCATGATCACAACATAGCATCATAGGCAAAAACATGTTATTGAGAACTAGTGTTGTGTAATATGAAGAAATAAGTGAACACAATTAGAATCACGGTCATTAATGCCATTGATGAAGCCTTATATAATAAAATTGTGATAAATAATAAAAGTAATAATAAATATTGTTACGATTAAAAAAATTAACATTATTAAAATTAAAATTAATAAATAGGGAAAGGGTCTAGGCAGGCATTTTTTGTGCTACATTTTTTTCCATGTAGCATGAACAATATTATAAAAACATGGTATAAAGGTTATAACCCTATCAAAGAGAGTTGTGGCTCATTGATGAAATTAAACCAAGCAAGCAAGATGAATAGAATTAAAAGTAAAAGAAATGTAGCTACCAAAGAAACAATAGTTGACAATTTAATAAGTTAGAGTGACCTAACTATATTCTAAAATAGGAGACTAATATATCTAATTTGAAGTAAGCAACACATCTACTAGGAAGATAATTAGGCAAGATAATTAGGCAAGTGTTGGTTCACCAAAATACCACTTTTCTACACACCTTTCCCTTCACTTTTAATCATATTTTGTTTTCTCGTAACCTTACATTAAGACTAATTTCATGATTACATATGAGTTTAGACTTATTATTTTTCAAATCATTTATTTTAGTACTTTGAGTGAATTTACGATTAAATATTAGAAAAATAACATGGTTTCACTTATATATCAAAGTTGGATGAGTTTTACGATGTTTACAGGTATATATGAAGACTCCAACAGAGTCATATTTGACCACCTAGCCTCAAATACGAATTTCATCTTCAACCCCTTGAAGATTTGATGAAGATTTGGAAGAATCATTCAAGCATACTTGATGGAGAAGAATCATGGAAGTTTTGATAAGATTTCTTATCAAAGATATTAGATATTTGTGAGAGGATTTGTAGAGATATTACTTGCTAGGTGTTAGCACATGTTTGTAACCACATGAGACATTTGTGGATCTAGGAGAGATTTATGGATCTGAATTCATTATTAGTTATCTTAGTTTTTGTATAAATAGGAGTGCCTCCTCCATTCCAAGAGGAGGAGTGTTGGAGCATGTGTCCAACTTATGATGGAATAAAATAAAGCTTCTTTTCACATAAATTTCCATTCTCTAGTTTTATATGTAGAATGCTTTAATTTAGTGTATGATGTTATGGAATAGTTTGTTACATTGTTCTTAGGAGAATTGATCTCACTCCAAAATAAATCATGGTAGAACTTTATTTCATTGTATATTATTTCTTTATTTTATGCAATCTCATTATCATAGAATAGTTGTTGCTTATGAAGACAAGCTAATTGATATGTTAAGAAGAGGACCAAGAGTGCCATCCACTACCCTTCTTGGTGGAAAAGGCCGTAACTCTCTCACAACTTCTTACTTAGTGTTTTATAATAAAAAAACATCATAGTTCCCTTCTTTCATAGATTAATTTTCCTTTATGCAAGTGTGATTAAAACCTGCTTTTCAAATCCTTTAATTTCATATGCTGACAGAGTGTTCTTGTAAGGAGCTTACATTCATTGTAGCATATTTCACATTGCAACTTGATTTTCTATGAATGGAGCAATGAAAACTTAGGATAGAAAGAGTGAGGATTTGATTGATTTTTCTTCGCTTAGAGTTACTTTCCTACTCCTGCATATATTGTGCCAACATCATGACAAGCTTACAAATATCTCTAGTTGATAATTTAATATAAAGTTGTTTAAACAATTAAATTTCCCGACAACAAATAGACAACACTTTGAGAAAATAAACATTATGTTAAAAATAAACTAACAATAGAGTTTAAATGAGGTTGGAAGAATACAATCATGACCCATATATGACCCATACTTGCACATACTTATGACAAACAATTTTCTGTAATGAGGTTGTTATTAATTGTCAATGTCCTATAAACATTGAGAAGTGCCAACCATTCCTATAAGAGGATGTCTAGCAAACTAGAGAAAATGAGAATGTAGCAATCACAAGTACTCTCACACAATATTAAAGAGAAGATAAAATAAAAATAACTATCTAAATCTACAACAAAAGTAAAATAGCAAAAGAAACAAACCTAATGTGAAAACTAAACTAAGCTAATATTTATAAGTAGGAAATATAAGTAGGAAATAAACTATACAAATATTTGTAGGTAAGTAGGAAATCAAACATACAAATATTTGTAAGTAGGAAATCAAATACGGAAGCAATGATGAAACATGCAAAAGAACATAACTAGAAGTCACCAAGAATAAAAGATTTAAAGCTTTAGTAAGAGATAGGACATAATCATATGTGTCATATGTGCACCTAGCTTTTCACAAAACTTTGTGAAAGGGAAGTTGTCATGAATTGTGAATGTCCTCTCGAAATCATGAGAAAATGAGAATGTAGCAATCACAAGTACTCTCACACAATATTAAAGAGAAGATAAAATAAAATAACTATCTAAATCTACAACAAAAGTAAAATAACAAAAGAAACAAACCTAATGTGAAAACTAAACTAAGCTAATATTTATAAGTAGGAAATATAAGTAGGAAATAAACTATACAAATATTTGTAGGTAAGTAGGAAATCAAACATACAAATATTTGTAAGTAGGAAATCAAATACGGAAGCAATGATGAAACATGCAAAAGAACATAACTAGAAGTCACCAAGAATAAAAGATTTAAAGCTTTAGTAAGAGATAGGACATAATCATATGTGTCATACGTGCACCTAGCTTTTCACAAAACTTTGTGAAAGGGAAGTTGTCATGAATTGTGAATGTCCTCTCGAAATCATTGTCTCCTTGATGAAGAGTCCCATTATAAACTCTATAAGGAAAGTTTCATCTTGACTTTGATCATCCCGGAATATATATATATATATATATATATATATATATATATATTCCTAATATGATAAAAGTCAAATTTGAACTCTTTATAGAATCTATAATGGGACTCTTCATATATATATATATACATTGGAATAATTTCAAGAAAGAGGTAAAAAAATAATACAATATAAGAGATTGAAAATTTGAGGGAATTAGCATAGCCTTAAGGGTTAGTTTAATATATTAGTGTTAATGTTGCTAGGACATTGTTGGTAATCTAATAGACTATGAACTTCCCCAATTCAATTTTCACAAGGTTCGGTGCACACTAAGTTTATGCTACTCACTTTATACTGGGTAATCGCCTTTTAGAATGGGGCATAGGGGGTGCTCATGAGTTTTCCGCAGTTATTTCCAATGAAAAAGTGTAGGAATTGTGAAAGGCTCACATAGTGACCAAATATTCAAATGGAACCATTTTAACTCATGGGATAAAAATAATATGCACTATAAATCAATTCATCGATTAGGCCATTCAAAGTCCAAGCCCCATCTTATAGGGCTAGTTACCTCTACTTTCACCATCAATGTTAATGATACAAATGTGAAGATGCATTGTCAAATAGAACATGGATTTGGTTTGGAACTAGTTTGGAAAACCTATTGGGAATAAACAACAAAATCTCTAGATGGTTGTGATTTAAACTAGGATAATATCATACTAAAGGGTTTCTCTATGAGAGGTTGGACAAGATTGAGAGATAGAGACTTAATGTGGGGTAAATTGGCAAGGGAGAATAATATAGAAAAGTCCTTTACAAGAGAAAATTTATCCCTTAAAGTGATCTCGAGAACCCGATGATAGTGGTGTTGCATTAACTCTAGCTTAGAGGAAGAAGATGCATAAAATCAACTAACTATGAATGATAGAATACTCACCTATTTCCTCCCCTTCGTCTCATCAACCCAAAAGATATGGCAGAAAAAAAGTGAAACCAAAACTCTCAACAATATCTTGAAGCGAATGATGGCTCTGACTCTTAGTTAGTTTGTAACCAAGGACTAATCTTACATGATGTAAGAATACTAACAATAAACATACATGATAAGAGACCAATCCAACAAGAAAAACATGATAGGGAGAAGATTAGAGGGGAATGGAAAGGAAAAATAGAACAAGTTGATGAAATCTTCATGTGTCTCAATGAGGTTTGAAACTTCATTAGAAACTGAGAAAGGGTCAAATAGTAAAAATTAGAAGCCGAGAAAGGGTCAAATAGTAAAAATAGGAATAGGAAAAGGAATATTTGAAAAGAAAAATAGGGTCCAAAAAACTAGAGGAGCAAACTCGAGAGATAAAGAAAGGCCAATATCAAAGAGGAATTACTCCTGAGTTATAGATGATAACTTTTAACTACGTTAGGGGAGAATGAAAGTAAGCTAGGTGAGAAATTATTTCTAGGAAAAACTAGGGCTAAAGGATCATATAGATGCAATCATAACATCAAAACATTCTAGGGGATCTACTTTTGCAAAAAATAGAGGTTGAGAATTACTTACATCTAAAATAGTGTGACAGATGGGAAAAGTTAAAAAAAGGATAGGGTTTCGAAGTGAAAATAGGGAAAGAAATTGTGGATTCAATTTTAGTTTTGAAAAATACTAGGGTGTTAGCGTTCATGACAAACAAAGGGAACAAGGTGCCTAAACATAACACGATGCACCAAACATACTCAAGGAAAAGGAGGTGAATAAGTCACACAAATGGGATTGGTGTATCAAAAAATTCCAAGGGTTCCATTTTTTCTAGAAAATAAAAGCTAATGATTTCCTAGATGAAAAATGATGCACTAGGTTCACCTAGGTAAAAGGTGATTTACATAAGGTTAAAAAATAGAGGTTTTAGGGAAAAACACATGGAAATGATTGCATCGACGTGATCAATATGCTAAAAAATGTTGAGGGATATGTTTTCATGGTAAATAGTGTTTCACGAAAAAATTGAGGAGTTTTAGTTCATCCAAAATGCACCCTACAACATGGTTTCATTACATTGTCACTTGAATTGGTGGAAAAAAAAATCTAGATTTATCAATTTGAGTTAATAATGTTTGATTTACACCATATTCTTATAGCTTCAAAAATTGAGTTAGTTTCCTCAACATTTACACCATTAAGAAAAGTGTTCATTGAACCCCTTGGTGATCATCAGTATGATGTTTAGTACATGAAGTATTTGGTAGATAAGTTGATGAAAAGTTTATATAATTTGATTATTTTTTTCTATATAAAATTCTTTATTTGATTATTAATTTAAAAAATGATGCATAGTGTTGGGATTTTTTCAAAGAAAATGTGTCACATAACAACCACCACAAGCTAAATCAAAAGTAGGTACACCCTATTGCACCTCATATTGTATGAGGTTACACCTTGTGATTTTCATTACATTCATGGATATTTGCTTCTTATTCCTTGGAGCTACTAGACTGACTTAGGGGATTGATATTTATGGATCCCCGTCTCTTCACAGAATCATATCATTTGATGAATCTCTTTGATTGGGGGAGTCTCAGTTCTCCTTGGTTGGATGGTGATTGTGCTTTCTACTTGGTGGTCTTCTCACATGTTCTTGCCTTGTTGATCATGCCTTTATTACATAGTTGATGGTTATAGAGCATGCTATCTCATTATGGTATGGTTAATGTGCCTATCTTGGATATGAATTATGGTTCTAGTCCCCCAATGGGTTAGATGATGATGGTTTTAGGATATATTTGTTTCATGATTGTTGGGATTTTCTAGTGTTGCATGATGATGTGGTATGATGTTAGTGTCACTAGGAGGGGGTGTTCTACATGGTCTTGATGTGTTGGATGTGTGATGGGGAACATGCTTGATAATTGGATGGATTGGCACTTTGTTATGTCCCCTTCTCTTATGATGTTGTTATGGTGGGATGAGTCATGTTTCCTTTGTGGGATTTTCCTAGGTGATATAACTTAATGATGTAACATTTTCTAGAAATCACATAGGGTAGATTATGTTTCATGATGTTAGTATCCTCATTGATACGCTATTTCGTAAGTCTGAATTAGAAGAGAGATACTACATATGATTTTATGGTGATCTAACATTTTCCTAAGTTTGGATAATGATTTTAATGTAATAATGCCTTTGTGGTGGTGCACCTTAGGTTGGGCCTTATGTTTTGTTGTTATCACGGTGGGGTTTTTCTAGGAAGTGTTGGGGCCTTTAAATGTATTTCTAATACAAATAAATAACACTCGCATTAATTATCAAACTAGGGGTCGTATTTTATTTCAAGGTTGTGTGATAAGTCTATGTTGGCTACAATTTCATCGGTAGTGTTGGTAATTCTAATGATCATGCAGTTATTGAAAACTCAATCAGTCTATTCTTTCTTGAAAGAAAAAAAAATATAAATTGTCTCGTGTAAACCTTTATAAACAGTCATGAAGAAGGAAAATAACGCTCAATCCAATAGTTCCTCACTGAAAAGAAGTTCACATTCAATTCATGCAACACTCAATGGAAAGGAAGTCACTCTCATTCCACACCACTCTTGTTGAAATGAAATAAAAACTGCGAAATAGAAAACAATTCAAAAATACTTCTAATCAATCCTAGACTCATGATGATCTTAAATAGAATGAACATGTTATAATTTTAATAAGAGAGACTACCTATTAAAGAGGAATCCAAATGGTGCAGAAACTACAATGAAGCTCCAACCAACATAAGTAACAACAATAACAAAGATCCTTAATTCCTGCTAATAATCAACCAAGCTATGCAAGTAACAACTCATGTAATTAACAAGGATCGGTAGCACATAACAATCCACACAGACCAATAATCACTACAATACTTAAAATTATGAAAATATACTATAATAAATCTACTTAATAAAACAAATGAAATTACAACACCTAATTAGCGAAGGGGGGCCTTCCTTCACCAATCAAGGCTTCTGAAACAACTTACAAATTAATGCTCAGATAACACAAACCAATATACTCATATTATAAAAAAGAGATGATACAATAAGTTCACCAGAAGTATGTTACACACTATGTTCTCTCCTTTTCCCACCCTCGTCAACTCGAGAGGGCTCCTATTATGTATACATTTCTAGATAACACTCTTTACAAATAGAATATCAGATTTGATCAATACATAACATGAGATCTATTGAACATTCGTGTTGTTACAACTGATGTACAAAATAGAGCATTATGTTACATTATTAAAACCATGAATAGTTGTAATAGTTGGTACTCTTGTTTCTTTTTACGAATAGTCCTTGCCACACTTGTGTTTGTCTACTCATATACTCAAGGATCAATCAAATACCAAATGCTCATGTATCAACATAATCATAGAAGTGGAAAGATCGTATATCAAAGAGTGACAACATCTATGATGCAGGTGCACTGGCAGCAAAGCGCGAGTGGACGACAACTCATCCCTAGTGCACGTTTTGAAGAATTTTTTAATTTTGAAAGTTGGCATATCAATGTAATATCTGAAAAGATTGAAATTAAAGACGATCTTAAATGTTTAGGAGCAGAGGCATCACATGATATTGATGGGGAATGTATTTTTTTTAAAGCAATAGGTTGCAGTACAGATTCAATGCATTTTCTCTTATCTGTTTGTCACAAATATTTATTGTAGTAAATCCTTAGTAGTTGAATGATTTTATTTCGATAGGATAGCACTAAGGTATCTTGGAGGGAAAGATCAATGAGCTCGCGTTGTATAAATAAGTGTGTTGTTTCCCAAATGAGGTTGTTGAAACTATTGTAGAGGTTGTTGATAGTTGATGAGGTAGAGGTTGTTGAAGATCATTGTAGCTGAGAGTTGTAGGGATGTTGAAGAGAATGTATGAGTCCATGTACATACAACATTTGAATGAATATAATGAAGGATCATTGTTCCAAATGTTTGGTGTTGTTGTGTCTATTTGAATGAATGAATGGTACGCTTTCTGTTTATTTGCAATTTTCTGCTATTTCTTGTTCTTATGTTATGAATGAATTTACATGGTTGAATGTATGAATCTGTGAGACATTAGAAAAGCTTCAATTTTTTCTCTTCTACAAGCAAGTGCAAGTGTGCATATTGTCTGTAAGGTGTGCATTGATGGAGTCTGTTTTGACTCATAATCTCATAAGAGACAACGTGAAACTTTTGTATGTAAGGCGTGCATAAGAAGTCCGTAAGGTGTGCATTGACAGAGTCTGTTTGGAATAAAAAGTTCAAGAGATTTAGCTTGATGGTGTGTGTAGATAGAAACACACCCAGAGTCATATTGTTTAGGAGGAACAATTAAGCCGTGGAAGGACTATTGCAAGGAGTGCACAATCATCCTTCAAGAGTCAAGTTGAAGGAAGCTTGTCGTAAACGTGTACAGGGCCAATATTTGGTTAAGTATCGAAGGATTCATTCTGAGAGGTTTAGAGTGTTGAGGAGGAGCAAGACTAAGAGAGGTAACTTATAGTTTTACATGAAAAGAGTGCATATTGTCCGCAAGGAGTGCATGACAGAATCTTTTCACTCATAAGCTCAAGAGAAGTAGCTTAAGGTTGTTTGCATAAGGGTGTGAAGAACTGTTGGAAGGCGTGCGCAGTCGTCCACATAGAATCTAAGTTGTGGAGGAGGACCTGTTGCAAGGCATGCATAGGCGAAAATTCGACTAAGTGTCAAAGAAAGTGCTCCAAGAAGAAAAGGTTCGTGAAAGAACAAGCTCAGGAGAGATAGCGGGTGAGAAATATTCAATAGGGAGTAGCCCTTTAAGGTTTCCCAAATCAACGAGAAAGATATGTCCATGAGGGAGTGGGATCATTCCAGACCATTAGATTTGGGAGAGTTGCACGAAGGATAGCCATAGAAGTCTTTCGACACTTCATGGTTCAAGGTGTTTCGAAGTGCTATAAGAGTTGAGGAGAGTGGGTCGCCAAAGTCATGAATTTGCGAAGTGATACTAGCCATTGGTTGTGAGGAGGACACGTGGCAGTGGATTGGAGAGTTCGAGAGGTATAGGTTCGAAGAAACTGCGTGAGGAAAGTTCAATCTTCACAAAGTCGCTAAGGCTAAAATAGAGCTGGACCATAAAATCCAGGAGAACACACATTAGAGATCCGTGTGGTTCGGTGGAAACACATTTCAGAAGGAAACAAGGGTGGAGGTTGGAAAGCCACTGAAGTCGAAGTTGCAAGGAGGATTTTCTTGAGGCTTTAGCCTGCGGTCATATGAGAAGAAGATCCTAGCCAGTGGAGCTAGCACCACCAGTTAAACTTACCAAAGGTTCCCAAAAATGGCTGGGCAGGTAATTAAACCCGCAAGGTAACAAAAGGGGGCCTGTGTAAGTTGTTCCAAGGTCTCCTAAAGGCCTGAAAATCCAATTTGTCTTAAGTGTTTCATAGATCCTTAACCGAGAGGTCGCAGAATCCCCAGGAGGGTAGGCAGATTGCATCAATTTAGAAGTAACAACATATCAAAAAGAGAATCTAAGCTCAGGAAGGTGTAACAACATCAGAACCTTGAATGAACATGACCTTTTCTCAACCTGCAAGTATGTGCTATCAATCCATCTCATCATTAACCCATGATCAAGTAGGAAAATACTTAAAAACCTATATTACCACTTAAATAGCGTAATTCATAAAAATGATGTACCTTGGGTTAAAGCATGAAGTCACAGGCAAGTTATTGTCAAGACGGGGTAAAAGATGAATTAAGATATCACCAAAACATGGTAAATGGATGGAAAAATGGGTACAAATCACAGGCTCAACATCTCCCCCCAACTAACCCTGTTGCATGTACTCATGAAACCGATTTCTATATGAGATCTTCATTAGATCAATATGTTAATTCTTCCTTTAAAATAATCTCCTATATATATGTTTTTCTACTTTGATCCTTTTCTCCTCAAACTCCTTCACCTGCAACATTATTAGTTTTGGGGGGTCTTCCTCTACCTCTATTCATGCATTCTATATGCTTTTTCACCCACGTAGTCTATATTCTCTGGTGTAGGTGAGACAAGAGTCTACCATGATAACCTAGGGGTTGGTGATAGGTGCGTAGGTTCATACCTTTCTCCTTTACTTCTCAGGCCTCAATAGCACCATAGATAATTTGGCTAGTCCAACACTAAATTCTACTTTTGTGCCCTTATAACTTCCCAGACAATGACGCCAAAATGTTGGGGATTTTAAATGTATTTCTAACACAACTAAATATTACTCACACTAATTATCAAACTAGGGGTGATCTTTTATTTCAAGGCTATTTGCAAAGTCCATGCATGCTACATTTTACTTTATAGTGTTGGTAATTATAATGATCGTGCAGTGAATGAGAAATCAATCAGTCTATTCTTTCTTGAAAAAAAACACACTTCTAAATTTTCTTGTGTAAAACCTTATAAAAAATCATGAAGAAGGAAAATTGCACTCAATCTGACAATTCCTCACTGAAAAGAAGATCACATTAAATTCATGCAACACTCACTGAAAATGAAGTCACTCTCAATCCACACAACTCTTGCTGAAATAAAATAACAACTACGAAATAGAAAAAAATACAACACTACTTCTAATGAATCCCAAAATCATGATGATCTTAAACAAAATTCACCTGCTATAATTTTAATAAGAGAGACTATCTATTAAATAGGAATCCAAATGGTGCATAAACCACAATGAAGCTCCAACCAACATAAGTAACAAAGTAACAAAAATTCTCAATTCCTTCTAATAATCAACCAATCTTTGCAAGTAACAACTCATGTAATTAACAAGGATCATGGACAAGTAACAATCTACAAAGACCAGTAATCACTACAAAACTTAAAATTATGAAAACAAACTATAATAAATATACCTAATAAAAAAAATGAAATTACAACACTTGATTAGCGAAGGGGGGCCTTCCTTCACCAATCAGGGATAGTGAAACAACTCACAAATTAATGCTCAGATATCACGAACCAATACACTCATATTATAGAAAAGATATGATACAATAATTTCACCAGACGTCTGTTACACACTCTTTTCTCTCCTCTTTCCACCCTCTGCAACTCGAGAAGGATCCTATTATTTATACATTTCTAGATAATAGTATTTACAAATAGAATATCATATATGATCAATACATAACATGATATCTATTGCAGATTCATGCTATTACAACTGATGTACAAAAATATCATTTTGTTACATTATGAAAACCATGAACAGTTGCAACAGTTGGTACTCCCATTTCTTCTGATGACTCATCCTTGCCCCACTAGCATTTTTCTACTCCTATACTGAAGCATCAGTCAAAGAGAAAATTCTCACGTATCAATAGAATCATAGAAGTGGAAACATCATAGCTCAAAGAGTGACAACAACTAGAAGTAAAAACATATCAAAAGGAGACACCATATGAGCTTGGGAAGGAGTAACAACATCAGATCCTTGAATGAACATGACTTGTTCTCAACCCACAAGTATGTGCTTTCAAGCCATTTCATCAGTAACCCAAAATCAAGAAGGAAAATACTTAACATGTATTACCACTTAAATAATGTAATTCATAAAAAGGTTGTACCTTGGGTTAAAACATGGAGTCAGAGGAAAGTTATTGTCAAAAGAGGGTTAAATACGACTTAAGATATCACCAAAATAGGGTAAATGGATGGAAAAAAGGGTACAAATCATGGGCCCAATAGGGAAAAAATATTTATTTACATGGTACAAAACTTTATTAGAGTGCACCCTTTATTGGAACACATGTTCATGGTGATTTAATTAGTTGGTGATTATCGCAGGGGGAATATGGTTTTATTTTAGCATTAACCTTTGTGCACACATGTTGAGGTTGATTTAACTATTCAATTGTTAAGTTAATATAATTTATTCATATTAAGTTTAACAACTTGGGTGCCCTACTTCATTTACTTTTTTTTCACACTTGATGGGGCTAGTTCAAGTTGGTTGAGTCTTTCTAGTAGTGCGCCCCACCTATTGGGCATGATATTCAAGGCATGGATTATTATATTGTTTTTTTGAGAGGTTGGCACACTTATCTAGGGAACATTTTCTTGGGTTGGTTCGACATGTTCATGATTTGGTTGTGGAGTAATATTTTAGTATTGATGTCTAACCACTCTTGGTGCATTTTCCCAGGGTGCACTTTATTGGAGAGTATTTTATTATTTGTGGGTGGTTGAGGTAGTCACATGGAAAAAATTTATAGGGTGCACTTCTCTTAGGGGCTCTCTCATCTTGATTACATGGATATTTCAGCTACACTTGTCATTATTTAACCTTCATTGGGGAATGACCTCACCTCTTTGAATTGGAAAATATATTATTTTATTGGAGGTGGTTATGAAGGAGTTTTATGGAGGGGAGTGTGGCATACCTGGAGGGCCACACTTGCAGATTTTGCATGCATTTACTTGGTCCTATTACTATTTTTGATCATATCCTTAGATAACACACTTGTGGAGACACTTCTTGCTATTCTTGGAGATACATATTTTATTATTTCATGGAGTTTTGGCATGGTCAAAGCCATAATTTTTCCTTATCTCCCTGGATTTGTCTTGTGGAGATGGTATGCTTGCTATTTTGAGGTTTCAACTACTTCATTTATTGTGGAGTGCTCCATCTACTTGGAATCTTGTACATTCATCCATGGATTTGGTTGTCTTGGGATTCACACATGTCATTTGGTTGCATGCATCTTGTGGACCTATTGCTATTTTTGGAGGCGATTGTTACGGAGAATTCTCCTAGGAGGATTATTATATTGTTTTCTCTAATGCATATTGGAGGGTGAACTTAGTGAGTTCTCCTAGGTGGACCTTTGATCACATCCTCCTATGTAGAGAATTGTTTTATATTTCTTGCATGCATGAATTCTTAGAGGGAACATTCCATGTGGACACTAGGTATTTAGCTTGGTTTAGTACCTATTTCTAGTGTTTAGTGCCTATTTAGT
>SNQJ01S0010892.1:251472-266305 GCA_010110895.2 Picea sitchensis | reverse complement strand
TCCATTTAGAGGAAATGACATCCAAACCAAACAGTGTGTTATATCAATACCATGTCCAATGGTTAGGTAAAAATATAAGGAGATCAAGGTGGTTGCCTCTCTACCTTCAACATGGTTAGGTAAAAATACATCAATCGACCATATTAGCCAAAGAGTGACTTAAAAAATTAAACCAAGTACTTTAACTTCTTGCAAACATAAAACATCCAACTTGGAACAATTTCATGTGTTCTCCAAACCATGGATTTCTGGCAAGGACTATAAGGTCCCAAAGATTCCATGATACTATCTTCATTACAATCTTTCAACATGAAAATTCATATCTTCATCATCTCTCAAGATCTCAAGGAAACAAAAGTTTCAAGTGTTATGTTATCCAACTCCTTCATTGTATCAAAGGTTCAGCCATTGTGTATCATAAGAAATTTGCTTTGGTTTCAAATGAAATTTCAATTTTCATTAGATTTAATATTGATGCATTACAATTCTTGGTATCCTTACTTCTAATCCAACTTCATGATAACACATGCTTACAATATTTGGTTGGTTAACGCCTTGATTATTTCTAGGGGATATATATATTACAATATATTAGAATATTACAATATTGCAATGTAAAAGTAATTCCATATTATAATGTAATATGGTAATGCCATATTACATTGTAATATGGCATACAATATGGTATACCATATTACAATGTAATATGGTAATACCATATTTCATGTATTTTTTTTTTTTTAAACCTACAGTCATCGTCGCAATATCAATGGAATTTCGTCGTATTTTTTTTACTTTTTTACCATAACCGTCGCTATAGCGATGAAACTTTGTCGCACTTTTCCACAAAGTTTCGTCACATATACAGTAAGTTTGTCGTTAATATGGTTTTGAGATATAGCACTCGTTGATATTACCATGTAGTTTCGTCGCAAGTTGTGGCGGGCTTTCTTCGCACATTTAGCAGCTGCGTTGCAAGTTATTGGCTTGGCATAACTTTTCATCCCAATTGCGACGAAGTTTCGTTGTAATTGCCACATTTCTTTGTTGGTATTGTGACGAAATTTTGTCGTAATTGCAACGATGCATAAGGTTAACCAATATTGAAGGTGGTGACACGTGGATAGCTAATTTCGTCGATGTTTCCACGCACACCTGGATTGTGGATATAGCAACGAAATTATTAGGATGAAAAAATATCAGCTTTCGTGGAAATTGCGATGGATAAGTGTGGCAATATCAATGAACAACCGTCGCAAATTTGGTCATATGTACTAGTGTGTCAATTGATTTCTCTTCTTCAAAACTAATCTTTGAGGTGTCTTAAGAGTTCCTATGATGTCGTTAGAGGCATGGCATAGGCAAGGTGGCAGTATGATGTTTGTGGCACTTGCGACGCTTGCTGACAAGATGCAACACTTACAACACTAGTAATGACGACACTATCGAAGTGAGTAATTTTGATGTGTAACAAATTTCCCCCCAAAGTGAGAAGTTAGAAGACGATGATGACTGAAGTACTTTGTAGAATTTTTTAAGCAAGGGTATGGACACAAAGAGACTGGAAAAATCTTCACACAACCATCAAACAAATATTGTGACATGTTTCAAACCCAAGGCATGCATACCTATGCTTGAGTGATAAAGACTTTTTAGGTATGGCAGCCATAAAATACACTACAGATCCATAATTATATTGACAAAATGGTATAGCCATCGAAGATACAATGTGGATCTATACTCTTATGACCTGAACTGATCATAGCCACAAAGAATACACAATGGATCTACGAGATGACAAGACATATCCACGACCAATACAAAGTGGATCTATGTAACAGTATATGTGTCATAGTTCAAAAGAACCCCTTTGCAACCTGGGAAAAGTATACAAGAGTGAAAACTCAACCCAGGGTCTTCTTACCGATCCTGATGTAGTACAAATATAACCATGTGAATAGATGTCCTGATGTCGAATATGGTAGAAACCACTTGATTACCAGTCAATGAGGTAAACCATTAACAAGCACAAGGGAAATCACCATTGATGTCAATGATTCCCAAGGTACTCTAGTACATTCCGACGAATGTGAATAGATGAGCTGAAGTCAAACATCCATGGAATCATTCAATCAGGGGTCAATGATGTAAACCCACTGTTGGACGTGAGGAGGCCTGCCATTGAGGCATGCAGGCTCCAAATTACTAACTGGTTTCTAAGTCTAGTTCCTGGATAATGTGTTGAAGTAGACATGAATAGACTCGTCGAAGGAGGGCCTTGATGTATCCCCCATAAACAACATGAAATGAACACAAATATGTAATTGGTATATCAAATGAACATGGATTGACATGGGTATTGAAACAAGATATTTATGATGGTTGACTCTTGAGGTAGATACTTCCCTTGAACACTGAGGCACAACAGCAGAAACATGACATGGACCAAAACATGATGATGTAGTGGACACTGTGACTTTCGTCGGGTGACCCAAAGGAGTAAGAAAACATAGAGGATTGGTTCAGTGCAGAGGTTCAGTGGATTGAAATTTGTGCAAAGACAAAGTGTCGCGTTCAAGGGAGATCGTAAGAGTTACTGGTAGGGTTCTCAAAAACTGCTTGGCTTGCTTCTTTCAATTTTTCCTCCATCCATATAGATGAGTAGCTCAAGGAGGGTAACACATGCTCGATATAAATCACCTTCGGTAATTCCCTCTTCCTTTGTTTAAGGAACTAGAAGAAGTAAGGGTTCAGTCTCATATGATCCCTTCAATGTATGATTGTTTAACGAGTCCAGAGAAGGTAAACTTGGTGGTTTTTCATATTTATAGAGTCTGAAAAGAACTTAAAGACGACTCCAATGTTGTCCTTTTTCATAATGTTAGTCTTGTGAGGACAAAAAAGAGATAAATTATCACTCGAAAGATGCCCTTTCAAACCTTTTAATGAGTGGGAAAGGAAGCAAGATCACTCAATAATCTTTTCATGTTTAGAGAGTCTAAAAATATCCTAAAGATGACTCCAAGGGGTTCCTTTTTCGTATATCCATGTGAGTCCGAAAAAGTGATAAAAGTATACTCAGTTACATTCTCATGTTTCTTCGAGCACAAGAAAGAACAAAGACTAAGCTCGGTATGCCCCTAACTTGAAAGCTAGTGGCTTAACTCCAGAATGATCATCAAAGACTGGAGACATGCCCTCCAAGCTTCAATTCATTCACCGAATTTGAGGTTGTCACCGATTTCTCTACTAGATGGAGAAAAAGGATAAGAGTGGATGAAAAGAAGGTTCAAGAGAGGTGACTTTTTTCATTTTTTAATGAGCTTGACACAGGAAAATAACTATGCTCAGGGCTCCGGGTTCAAACCCCAAATATTTGTTTTATTTTTTAATGAGATTTCTACAGAGAGGAAAACTATGCTCAAATATTTTGTTTCATTTTTTAACGAGCTTGTTATAGAGAAGAGAAACTATGCTCGTGACCTCTATTTTATTTTTTAACGAGATTTCTACAGAGAGGGAAACTATGCTCGTGACCTCTGTTACATTTTTTAATGAACTTGCTACAAAGAAGAGAAACTATGCTCATGACCTCTGTTTCATTTTTTAATGAGCTTGCTACAGAGAAGAGAAAAATATTCTCATGGACTCTCCTTGATCATGGCTTCCAAGAGAATAATGCTCTGGAAGGACACCATGTCAAGGGACAAAAATCGATCATGGCTTCCAAGATATCTTCACTAGATGGAAGAAAATCACTCCGGAAGGAACACATGTTGAGTGTTGCGATAGGGGTAAGGATATCAGGCTCCAATAGCCCTACCGAAGAGATCACCATGTCAACTACCGGATCTAAATAATCGGAAGTTGAAGGCATGGGAGAAAATGGAAAATCAACATCAGGAGGGAAGATAGAGTGTATGTCTTCCCAAATTTATTCACGAGGAGGAAGAAAAGAGGAATGATTATGGGTATCATCCCAGAGTATCTCATCAATTCTCATCATTTCCCTAATAGATTCATCATAAGGAAAAGTTGGGGAAATGTAGTCCAATGAAGATGACAAGGAATTTGACCGTGATGACATCAAGTAATTGTCGGGTGCCAATAGATGTTGGTCATACGAAGAGGGAGAAGCGGATTGGGTAGCAATGTATGATGTTTTGGCTGGAATAAGTGGCATGGTGTCACCTAGTGCATCAAATTCCAAGGGACTAGGTACAATCCAAGGGTCAGATGATTCCAAAGTTTGATAATCCATGGTCGAAATCATATCGACGGTGGAAATATGATGTGTAGTTGGTGGAAGTGGTGTAGGGAAGGTACCCATAAGGCTAGAATATTTCAACAAGCCAACACTAACGCTTTCATACATGATCTTATGATCTCCCAAGAATGGAATATTGTTGGTAGCAAGAGTGCGAGCATTGGGTGTACAAAAATCTAACTAACTGATAGTGACAATTTTACCCTGATGAGGGAATTATACACATTGAAACACCAATGAGGCAACAACAATAATATCATAAAACCAACTTATTTTAAGTAATAAGTTGCAATCGATGGGAGCATCGACCACCTCGACATCAACAATGATGGTTTTTCCGCCCAACTGGACGGGAAGGGACTGTAAAATCCCATGGGGATGAAAACCTCACCCATCGAATGCATGTAACATCATTGGGGAGTTGTTAAGTGTGGGTGATTTTAAAATTTTCCAACATGCTAAAGACATGACACAAGTTGAGGCTCCCTCATCTAGAATAGTTCGGTGGATTTGTTGATTGTGAACAACAACATCAACTTGGAAAGCAAGTTAGTGGGAGAGTCAAGATGTATAATTGTCCAGGTCAAACATGATATGGTGGATGACTCAGGATCAACAATGCCAATAGCAGCCAAGAGTGTTCTACGTTTACTGGGGTAGTTCTATAGAACTTCTAAAGTAGACATAGAACACAATGCTTGAGCCAAATATTCAACAATGTTGTAGTTCTGGGTGGCACGTGAACTAGTATTAAAGGTAGATTTATGGATAGTTCTCTTAGGAAGGAGTACTATAGATTCGAACGTAGGTTTCTCAATCTGAAGTGGTCCAGACAAAGAATTAACTAATGGAGAACTAACGAAGGAGGGCGATGGATCCAGTAAAGTATCGATATCGTTAGTGATTTTTCCTTTGTCAGGTTTAACCGGTGTGTCGTATGTCTTAGAGTGAGAGGTCAAATTAATCACATTAAACATATAAATATGTGCACTTGTTGAGGCCTCATCATGAGGATGGCTAGAACTACTCCCAGGAGAGGAGGTTTGAGAAACCATGGATTGCTACTATGGAAAAGGCTGAGTAAGCACAACTGTTACACATCAAAATTACTCACTTTGATAGTGTCATAGGTGTCGTCATTACAAGTGTCACAAGTGTCGCAAGTGTCAAGAAAAGAATACTACCATAATGCCTATGTCATACCTATAACGACATCAGAAAGACACTTGAAACACCTCAAACATTTGATTTGGAAGAAGAGGAATGGTTAATTGGGTTTATGAACCTCTTGCCATTTGAAAGAACCACTAAAATTGAGTTTTTAGAGGAGAACGCTCCCCTATACCTCTCTCAGGAGTGTTGGTGCCCCCCTATAGACTATCTGGGAGTCTTATAACACTCTGTCTACCATTTTGGAGGAGAATTGCTACTGTTAGGAGTGTTGTCACCCCCCTATACATTACTAGGGAGCGTTATAACGCTCTGACTGCGCTTTTGGAGGAGCGCTAACTATTCTGGGAAACAGTTGGTTTGTTTAGAAGAATGAGGGAAAGATCCCTTCAATCTTTGAAGGCAGTTGGATTCGAATCCTTAGTCAATCCATGATCTTGGGGAAGATCCCTAACTGAAGGAGGAAAATCCTCAACTTACCCCAAATATATCTCAAGTGTTTGGGTCTCTCCAAGACTATATAAGCAGGCTTTCTTATGGTGAAAAAGGGGAATGATTAGAAGCATGAAACCTATGATCTCATAGGAAACATGTAGTGAAGTGGAGGAGAATTATTAGTGAAGTTATTTTCATTCTGATCGTGGGTCTTTTGAACAAGGGTTAGACAAGGAGTACTTGATGAAGTTGTTGCACTCGCATCTATGATTGTAAGTTTTCTTCATTGTTGTTCTCATCAATATAATCTAATTGGCCTGTTTCTTTCTAGTTTGTGCTCGATCTCACATGAACTTGTCTCTAATCAGATAGGTCTATTTTAAGCTAATATCAGTAGGGTAGGAAGTTGGTTGTATCTTGTTTGTCTACAGGGCTTATCGAGGAGCGAAAGATTGGAGCTCAACTCAGACCGTGCAAGGACAAACACCGGTAAAAGTTACTTCTTTTCTCCTTCCTCCTCACACATTAGTTTATCTAGATCTAAAAGGAAGTCAGTGACCATGATAAGCATCTTTTGTCTTAATATTTAAGAGTCTATCTCTCAAGAGGATATCTACCTGTCCGCAAGGAGATTTTCCTTCAACAGAAATTGATGACTCCACTGGGGAATGAATAAAAACTTTTTCTTTTTGGTTTTCCTCATAGACCTTGTCTTACCCTTTGTTATTTTAGGACTTTTTCACCCCATATGTCTGATTTCACTTGCTGATTGAATCCTTAGTCCATCACATGCATCTTGATTGACAAAAAATTGACTGGATTTTTGGCATTTTTGTCAATTTTCTGAGTTTTTAAAGCCTAGCGCCCCTGTGCCTGTGTTATCCTAGCACCAACACTCCCTAAAGGTCTTAGAAAAATATTTATAACACTATGGTCTCCCTTAAACCATAGCACCAACCTCTCCTTTGCAAAAATACTTTCCAAAATTTTCTTTTCTGAGGTCCAGACCCTATTTTTTCACTTGCTGAGATTCTTTCTGATTCAATGCTTCTTTATATTGACCTTTGACATCCTTCCTTCTGAGGAATAATCACTTTATTGTTCAGATTTGGTGGCCTTCTTCCTTTTTTTTTGAGTTTTTCTGCTGTTGAGAGATTGAAATCAATCCACTGCTTTTTTCTCTCCTATCTGACTAAAGAGGAACTCTGGTGAAGGGCATCAGCAATCTGTAAATCATCTTATTTGGTTCTTTGAGGTCATTGTTCTTAAACATCTCTTTTTGTGTGAATTGTTTGATTTTATTTGTTTTCTTTTGTTTTCTTTTTGCTTCTTGTTTCAATCATAGCAAGAGGGTGTGTTGTTTGTGGGAAATCTGATCATGCTTGTCCGAATCTCCTTGATCTGAAAGGGTAGTTAGCAGGAGAAGTTTTTGCATTGAATTAATCATCATTCACATACAAACAAAAAAAATACATATTAGTGATTGGTTTTCATATTAGAAGGCATTTATGAAATGTTTTAGCATTTCATTGCATTCGATTGAGAACAAAATTGATTGAGGACATTCCATATTAGTGTTTGATAGTGAAAACGACTCTTTCTCTTTCCCTTAAATAGGCATTCATTGAAAAGAAACGATTTCTTATCATCTTTCATGAATTTTTTTGGGAATTGAGTCCTCATCCCATCAGTTTCACTTTCATGCACCCTTTGAGTAAAGAACAGCTGTAAAACGAACGCTAATTAAAAATTATCTAGAACATTTTTTGTTTTTAGGATCTTCCACCAATAGTAGACTAGGGTTATCACTTTGGATTAGGCTGTGAATACAAATCTCCAAAGTTTTCAAAAAAAACATTAGCATCCTGAGCTAGGGAGAGTCAAATCCAATTGTCGTATTGGTTTTCTGGAATCCCCCTCTCACACAGGGGTTACGCACGAGGTCGCATTTGGGCGAATTACAAAGATTATCCCTCTATGATTCAACTATTTGTAGTGATCGGATCATATATTGGGGGTCACCTGGAGGTATACCCATGATTATGTGTGGGAGCCTCTTAAGTTGATTTTGGACTTGTTATCCTGCCCATATGTTTCGGATCGGACTGTCGACTGTACTCGCCCAGGGACTCACTGCGAATTGGTTTCTTTAGTTTCCATAATCTTTAGGTACTTACACAAGGTGATAGTGAAGGGAAGTCTCACTGTACCTAGAACAGACATTGGTCAAACTCACTTAGGCTCCTTGGAGGGTAAATCCACAGTTACTACGTGGAAGCTTGCACCAAGGTGAAAGTTTGTTAAGCAAGTTGCCATTGTAACTGTTCCACCATATCCTAGCCCCTTCTTGACTTGATCACATGACGTTGGATTTCATCACCAACTAGTACGATCATCCAGAGAAGTTTTGTTTGCCTGGTTGATTCCTAGATTTTATTAGTGTATGTTGTCTCTTTTTGTTAGTTGGCCCTAGATTTTCTGTGTGTTCTATTATTATCCACAATTGAGCCTGTATATGATAAAGGTATTCGCCGATCATGTAGGATGCAAGGGATTCCTATGGAAGGCTATCAACCCTTACCTCCTAACCCTCCAGAAGACAACTGCTGTAGAGAGGTAGAAAATCAATCTGACATTGGAAGTGTTATTTCTCCTCTGTTAGATAACTCAGAAGGTGCTTTGGTCACAGTTGAAAATCCCACTACATCTGTGTCGATAACTCCTCTCGAACCACTTTTGGTTCATTTAGACTCTCTTGGGAACGTCATAGATGAAGAGGTCCCACGCTTACCGGAGAGGATTTTTACCAAAACATATATGGGATCCATAGAACCAATGTTTGGTTATGAGTATAGGAATCCTGTTTGTCCTAGCACCATAGTAGATACCAATCCCACACCTACTCGTTCTGTATGAAGGAATTCATTGGGACACGATCTCTATGAACATTTCAAATCCTTTTGACAGCCTTTTCATCCTCATGACCCTCCTAGTGAAACAGGACCATCCGGTCAAACCATGAATCACCCAGTCGATCAGGTTATTAACCCTACTATTACACCAACACAAGTCCATCCTAATATTGGACTCATCACCTCTACTCATCTCCAAAGAACTTCAATCTCTACCCCTGTTTCTACAAGCTTTTACTCTACAACTCCACATGTTCCACATGATCCTGCTAGGACATCTACTCACCCGAGAATGCAGACCTCTGCTATCCCAACACAATCGACTGGAGTGAAACCACCATCTAACGAACCTTTCCCTCCTAGAGGACTATCTTTCCATGGTGGGCCTAACCCTCCCGGGGGACAGCCCCCTTTTCATGCTCCTCCTAGAGGGAAACCTCCATTTGCCAGTCATACCCCGGTTGTAAATCCACCGTTGGCAGAGGGGAAACCCTCGTTTGCTGGAAACCCTTCACAATCCTGGGGAGTATCTTCAGGAGGCACTTTTACTCAACCCCATGTTGGGGGGCACTTGTATAATAAACCACTAGGAGGAGTATCCAATCTTGTTCCTTTTGGAACATCTTACAGACAATCTTATCCAGGCGGCATCCCAAACACCAACTGGAGTTCTCCGAGACCACAGTCTTATCCTCCTCATGGGTCTAATGTGTATCCGCCTCTGGGATCTACTCCTTACCATTCTCAAGGGAAATTTTTTTATCCTCCTCATGGGAAAATAAATCACACCCGGCCTATAATTCTCAGAACCCACCGGGTTATGTCAATGTTTCTCATCCATCATCAAATCATGTTTATCCTGGCCAGCAACAACCATATGTAGGAGGACCTACTAGTTACAACTATCCACCTAACCCAGTTTATGGTCCTACTCGTGTTCCTATGCCGCACTAGTATCATTCGCAAATTAACCGACAACTACCTTTCCTTGTGACTCTGGATCTCCCAGACTTGCCTTGGTTAACTAATGATCCTATTTGTCATTCACCAGTTTGGCTAGTCATTCCAGCTAAACTTCCTTCTGATATTTCAAAATTTGATGGAAACCCTAGCGAAGATCCAAACAACCATGTGATGACTTTCCATTTGTGGTGTTCATCAAACTCCCTCATGGATGATTCTGTACGTTTGCATCTTTTCCAGTGAACACTTACCAGTTCGGTAGCAAAGTAGTATATTGAACTACCATGTGCCTCTTTTCATGATTTCAATTCCCTTTCCATGTCTTTCCTCACGCACTTTCAATTGCCTATTCACTACGAAACAGATACTGAACTCTTGACCTCCCTTCATCAAACTAACTCTATGCATATCTCTGACCATATTCATGAGTGGAGGCGACGACAAAGGATGATCAAGGCAATCATCCCTGACATACTATTGGCGGAATGGTTTACTAAATCACTATTACCCCCGATCACTCGTGATGTCGCTATGGGTGGTGCGGTCACAGAGGAACAAGACATCACTCAGACTTAGTATTTAGATTTGGTTTATTCCCAATCTGGTACTTTGTATGATTTGCTTCCAAATTCTTCTCGAGCTAATACCGATCCATCTAAGCCGTCATCCTCATCTCATGTGGATGGTGTTATCGGCTTCGTAAAAAAACAATCTTTTTCCCAATCGACCACACTCTCCTCTACCTCTCCTTAAAATCGGATCTCTGAGGTGAATGCAGTTCAATCTGCCCCTTCACAACAATCTATAGGTAAGAATAAGACAAAGAATAAATCAAAAAATAATAATGAACAACCAAAAAATAAAACACCCGCTACCGAAAAGCAACCACAACGGAAACTAAAATTCTCGTGTATCATTTGTGGTGATGATCACTACACTCGAGACTATCCACTTTGCAATGAAGTGGCCAAAATTTTCGAAGGAAAGTCACAACCTGCTGTGCTTACTCATCCTTTTCCACAGCAGCAATCCATGGTTGCTGAAACCCCCTCTCCTGGGGGTAGTTCTAGCCATCCTAATGATGAAGCCTTGTCGAATGCACATATTTATATGTTTAATGGGATCAATTTTACCACTCGCTCTAAGACATACGACACACCAGGTAACCTTGACAAAGGAAAAGACATTAACAGTACCGGTACTTTACCGGATCCATCATCGTCCTCCATTAGTCTTCCATCAGTTAATCCTCCGTCTGGACCACTTCAGATTGAGAAAACCATGTTCGACTCTATCTTATGCCCTCTTAAGAGCACTATCCACAAAGCTACCTTTAATCTTAGTTCATGTGCCACCCAGAACTACAATATTGTTGAAGATTTGGCTCAAGCACCGTGTGCTATGTCTGCGTTAGAAGTTCTACAACATTGCCCCAGTCAACGTAGAACGCTCTTGGCCACTCTTGGTGCTATTGATCCTGAGTCATCCAACCATATCATGTTTAACCTAGACAATTATGCATGTCGACTCTCCCACCAACTTGCTTTCCAAGTTGATGTTCTTATTCACAACCAACAAATACACTAAACTATTCTGGATGAGGGAGCCTCGACTTGTGTCATGTCTTTGGCATGTTGGAAAGGTTTAAAATCACTAGCACTCAAAAAATCCCTAATGATGTTACGCGCCTTTGATAGGCGAGTTTTTCATCCCCATAGGATTTTACAGTCCCTGCCCATCCAATTGGGTGGAAAAACTGTTACTGTTGATGTCAAGGTGGTCGATGCTCCCTTCGATTACAACTTGTTACTTGGAAGAAGTTGGTTTTGTGCTATGACTGTAGTTGCCTCATCGGTTTTTCGATGTGTCCAGTTTCCTCATCAGGGAAAAATTGTCACTATTGATCAGTTGGATTTCTACACGACTGATGCTTGCGCTTCCACTACCAACAATATTCCTTTCTTGGGAGACCACAAGATCACGTATGAAAGCATTGGTGTTGGCTTACTGAAATATTCTATCCTTATAGGTACCTTCCCTACACCACTTCCACCGACTACACATCATATTTCCACCGTCGATATGATTTTGACTGCGGCTTATCAATCTTTGGAATCATCTAACCCTTGGATTGTACCTCGTCCGTTGGAATTCGATGCACTTGGTGACACTGTGCCACTTAGTCTAGCCGAACTATCATACGTTTCTATCCAATTCGCTTCTCCCTCATCGGATGACCAACATCTATTGGCACCTGATAGTTCCTCGATGCAATCACGGTTGAGTTCCTTGTCGTCTACAATCGACTGCATTTCCCCAATTTTTCCTTTTGATGAATATATTCTAGAAATGTTTCACATTGACAAGTTACCTCAGGATGATAACCATCATCGATCCTCTTTTCTTCCCCCTCATGAAGAAATTCAGGTAGATATACACTCTATCTCCCCTCCTGATGTCGAGTTTCCATCGTCTCCCATGATTTCAACTTTTGATGATTTGGATCCAATAGTGGACATGGTGATATCTTCGGTAGGATTATTGGAGCCTGATCTCCTTACTCCTGTCACAACCCTCAACATGTGTTCCTTCCCAAGTGATTATCTTCCATCCAGCGAAGATCTCCTGGAAGCCATGATCGAGTTTTGTCCCTTGACATGGTATCCTTCCAGAGCATTATCCTCTTGGAAGCCATGATCAAGAAGCAGTTATGAGCATAGTTTCTCTTCTCTATGGAAAGCTCCTTAAAAAATGAAATAGAGGCCCTAAGCATAGTTCTTTTCCTATGTCAAGCTCATTAAAAAATGAAACAGTCACCTCTCTTGAACCTTCTTTTCATACACCCTTCTCCTTTTTCTCATCTACTAGAGAAATTGGTGACAACCTCAAAGTCGATGAATGAATTGAAGTTTGGAGGGCATGTCTCTAGCCTTTGATGATCATTATGGAGTTAAGCCACTAGCTCTCAAGCTGGGGGCATGCCGAGCTTAGTCTTTGTTCTCTCTCGTGCTCATAAATACATGAGAATGCATCCGGGTAAACTTTTATCTCTTTTTCAGACCTGTATGGATACACGAAAAAGGAACCCCCTAGAGTATTTTTTAAGATCTTTTCAGACTCTCTAAACATCAAAATATCGCCGAGTGATCTTGCTTCCTTTCCCACTCGTTAAAAGGTTTGAAAGGGTGTCTTTCGAGTGATAATTTATCTCTTTTTCGGCCTCGTGAGATTAACATTATGAAAAAGGACAACATTGGACTCATCTTTAAGTTCTTTTCAAACTCTCTAAACATCTAAACATGAAAAGATTGTCGAGAGACCTTGTTCTTTTCACGCTCGTTAAAGTATTTGAAGAAAACATTTGTTGAGCAATAGTTTATCTCTTTTTCGGTCTCATCAGACTACTTTACAAAAAAGGAACTGAGAGAGTTCTCTTTTAAGTGTTTTTCCAGACTCTATAATCATGAAAAACCTTTGAGTTTTATGTCTTTGGACTCGTTAAACAAACATCAACATGCCCATATGGGACCGAACCCTTACTTCTTCCAGTTCATTAAAAAGGAAGAGGGACTTACTGAAGGTGAGTCATATCAAGCATCTGTTACCCTCCTCGAACTCGTTAAATTAAAAAGAAATACTCATCTATTTGGATGGGGGGAAAATTGAAAGAAGTAAGCCAAGCATTTTTTGAGAACATTACCAAGTAACTCTTAGAGTCACCCTTGAACACGGCACTTTGTCTTTGCACACATCTTAATCCGTTGAACCTCTACACTGAACCAATCCTCTGAGTTTTCTTACTCCTTTGGATCACCTAACGAAAGCCACAATATCCATTTCATCATCATGTTTCTGTTGTTGTGCCTCAGTGTTCAAGGGAAGTATCTGCCTCGAGAGTCATCCATAAAAAATATCTTGTCTCAATACCTGTGTCAGTCCATGTTCATTTGATCTACCAATTACATCTCTATGTCTATTTCGTGTCATTTTTGGGGGATACATCAAGGCCCTCCTTTGACGAGTCTATTCCTATTGACTTCAATACATTATCCAGGGACTAGATTTAGAAACCAATTAGTACTTTGGGACCTGCATGCCTCAATGGCATGCCTTCCCACATTCGACAGTGGGTTTACATCATTGAACTATGATCGAATGATTCCATGGATGTTCGAATTCATCTCATTCATTCACATTTGTTGGAATGTACTAGAGTACCATGGGAATCATTGACATCAATGATGATCTCCCTCGCGCTTGTTAACGGTTTACATCATTGACCGGTAATCAAGTGGTTTCTGCCATGTTTGACATCAGGACATCTATTCACATGGTTAGGTTTGTACTACATTGGGATTGGTAAGAAGACCCTGGGTTGAGTGATCACTCTGGTATGTACTTTTCTCGGGTTGCGAAGGAGTTTCTCTTGAACGATGACACATATATTGTCACATAGATCCACTTTGTATTGGTTGTGGCTATGTCTTGTCATCTTGTAGATCCACTGTGTATTCTTCATGGCTACGATTAGTTAAGGTCATAGGAGTATATATCCACACTGTATCCTTGGTGGCTATACCTTTTGTCAATATAATTATGGATCTGCAGCGTATTTTATGGTGGCCATACCTTGCAAGTCTTTATCACCCAAGCATAGGTATGCCTACCTTGGGTTTGAAACATGTCATAATATTTATTGGATGTTTTTGCGTAGCTTCTTTCAGGTTCTCTACATATATACCCTTGCTTGAAAGTCTACAAAGCATTTTATTTATCAGTTCTTGTCTTCTAACTTCATACTTTGGGGGGCAATCTGTTACACATCAAAATTACTCACTTCGATAGTGTCGCAAGTGTCGTCATTACAAGTGTCGCAAGTGTCGCATTTTGCTCACAAGTGTCACAAGTGTTAGGAACAACATACTACCATAATGCCTATGTCATACCTATAATGACATCAGAAAGACACTTGAAACACCTCAAACATTTGATTTGGAAGAAGAGGAATGGTTAACTGGGTTTATGAACCTCTTTCCATTTGAAAGAACCACTAAAATTGAGTTTTTAGAGGAGAACGCTCCCCTAT
>SNQJ01S0010892.1:240134-251422 GCA_010110895.2 Picea sitchensis | reverse complement strand
CCTATACATTACTAGGGAGCATTATAATGCTCTGACTTCCCTTTTGGAGGAGCACTACCTATTCTGGGCAACAGTTGGTTTGTTGAGAAGAATGAGGGAAAGATCCCTTCAATCTTTGAAGGTAGTTGGATTCAAATCCTTAGTCAGTCCATGATCTTGGGGAAGATCACTAACTGAAGGAGGAAAATCCTCAACTTACCCCAAAGATATCTCAAGTGGTTGGGTCTCTCCAAGACTATATAAGCCGGATTTCTTATGGTGAAAAAGGGAATGATTAGAAGCATGGAACCTATGATCTCATAGGAAACACACAGTGAAGTGGAGGAGAATTATCAGTGAAGTTATTGTCATTCTGTTTGTGGGTCTTTTGAACAAGGGTTAGACAAGGAGGACTTGATGAAGTTGTTGCACTCGCATCTACGATTGTAAGTTTTCTTCGTTGTTGTTCTCATCAATATAATCTGCTTGGCCTGTTTCTTTCTAGTTTGTGCTTGATCTCACATGAACTTGTCTCTAAGTAGATAGGTCTATTTTAACCTAATCTCAGTAGAGTAGGAAGCTAGTTGTATCTTGTTTGTCTATAGGGCTTATCGAGGAGAGAAAGATTGGAGCTCAACTCAGACCGTGCAAGGACAAACACCGGTAAAAGGTACTTATTTTCTCCTTCCTCCTCACACATTAGTTTATCTAGATCTAAAAGGAAGTTAGTGACCATGATAAGAATCTTCTGTCTTAAGAGTTAAGATTCTATCAGTCAAGAGGAGATCTACCTATCCATAGGGAGATTTTCCTTCAACAACAGCGGGTTGTGAATTTTCCTGCAAAAGTTTGGCCACTTCATTGTGATGCAGACAGTCTTGAGTGTAGTGATCATCACCACAAATGATAAATAGGAACTTTAGTTTCCATTGTGGTTTCTTTTCGGTAGTAGGTGTTTGATCTTGATTGTTCAGTTGTTCATTGTTATTGGTATTTTTTGATTTATTTTTTTCTTTCTTCTTACCTCCGGATTGTTGTGAAGGGGCAGATTGAATTGAATTCACCTCAGAAATTTGAGTTTGGGGGGAGGTAAAGGAGAGTGTGGTCGACTGGGAAGTAGAATGAGTTTTGACAGAACTGATAACACTGTCTGCATGATATGAGGATGATGACTTGGATGGATCGGTATTATCTTGAGCAACATTCAGAAGCAACTCATACAAAGTACCAGATTGTGAATAAACCAAATCTAAGTACTGAGCCCAAGCAATGGTTTCTTCCTCAGTGACCGTGCCACCCATAGCAACATCACGAGTGATTGGGGGTAAAAGTGATTTAGTAAACCACTCTGCCAATAATATGTCAGGAATGATTACTTTGATCATCCTTCGTCATCGTCTCTGCTCCTGAATATGGTTAGAGATATGCACGGAGTCAGTTTGACGAAGGGATGTCAAGAGTTCAGTACCCATCTCATAGTGAATAGGTAGTTGAAAGTGCATGAGGAAATACATGGCAAGGGAGTTGAAATCATGAAAAGAAGCATGTGGTAGTTCAATATACCACTTTGTTGGAGAGCCCATAAGTGTTCATTGGAAAAGATGCAAACGTATAGAATCATCCATGAGGGAGTTTGATGAACACCACAAATGGAAAGTCATCACATGGTTATTTGGATCTTCTCCAGATTTTTTGTCAAATTTCAGAATATCAGAAGGAAGTTTAGCTGGAATAACTGGCCAAACCGTTCAATGAAAAATAGGATCATTGGTTAACTAAGACAAGTCTGGGAAATCCAAAGTCGCAAGGAAAGGTAGTTGTCAGTTAATTTGCGGATGATACTGGTGTGGCATAGAAACACCAGTAGGACCATAAAATGGGTTAGGTGGATAATTGTAACTAGTAGGTCCTCCTACATATGGTTGTTGTTGACCAGGATAAGCAAGATTCGATGATGGCTGAGAAATATTTGCATAACCTGGTGGGTTCTGAGCATTATAAGTCGGGTGATTTTCTTTCCCATAAGGAGGATAACCATGTTTCCCTTGAGGAGGGTAAGAAGTATATCTCGAAGGTGGATACACATTAGGGGGAGGATAAACATTAGACCCTTGGGGAGGATAAGGTTTTTGTCTTTGAGGACTCCAGGTGGTGTTTGGGATGCCGCCTGGATAAGGTTGTCCATAAAATGGTCTGGAAGGAACAAGATTTGATACTCCTCCTTGTGGGTTATGATATGAGTGCCCCCCAACATGGGGTTTGGAAAACATGCCTCCCGAAGATACTCCCCAATATTGTGAAGGGTTTCCAACAAACGAAGGTTTCCCCCTACCAACAGTGGTTTAACAATCGGGGTATGACTGGCAAAGGGAGGTTTCCCTTTAGGAGGAACATGAAAAGGGGGTTGTCCCCCAGGAGGGGTAGGCCCACCATAGAATGGTTGTCCTATAGGAGGGATAGGTCTACTAGATGGTGGTGGCCCTCCAGTCAGTTGTATTTGGCTGGAAAGGGTCTACATTCTCTGGTGCAAAGATGTCCTAGCAAGATCGTGTGGAACATGTGGAGTTGTAGAGTGAAAGTTTGTGAAAGTGGGGGTAGGGATCAAAGTGCCTTGGGAATGAGTAGAGGTGATGAGTCCAGCATTAGGATGGACTTGTGCTGACGTAACAGTAGGGTTAATGACCTGATCGATGGGGTGATTCATAGTTTGACCGGATGGTCCTATTTCACCAGGAGGGTCATGAGGATTAAAGTGTTTTCGAATGGATTCAAAATTCTCATAAATATTGCATCCATATAGAATGAGCAGGTGTGGGATTTGTATATACTACGGTGGTAGGAAAAACAAGAGTCCTATACTCATCACCAAATATCAGTTCTATGGATCCCATATACATTTCGGTAAAATATCTCTCAGGTAACTGTGGGACCTCTTCATCTATGACGTTCCCAAGGGAGTCTAAATAAAGAAAAAGTGGTTCGAGAGGGGTTACCAACACATATGTAGTGTGAGGAGTGGGATTCTAAACCATAAAAAAAGCACCTTCTTGATTGTCTAATGGAGGAGTAACAACACTCCCAACGTCAGATTGATTTTCTACCTCTCCACGGTAGTTTCCTTTTGGAGGGTTATGAGGTAAGGGTTGGTAGCCTTCCGAAGGAATCCATTTCATCCTACCTGATCGATGAAGACATTTATTGTATACAAGCTCAATTTTGGAGAATAATAGTACATGCTGAAAATCTAGGGCCAACTAACGAAAAGAAACAACATACCCTAATAAAATCTAGGAATCAAAACCAAGCAAACAAAACTTCTCTCGATGATCGTACTAGTTGGTGATGAAATCCAACATCGCGTGATCAAGTCAAGAAGGGCCTAGGATATGGTGGAACAATTACAATGGTGACCTGCTTAACGGACTTCCACCTTGGTGCAAGATTCCACGCAATAATTGTGGATTTACCCTCCAAGGAGCTCGAGTGAGTTTGACCAATGTCTGTTCCAGGTACAATGAAGACTTCCCTTCGTCGTCACCTCATGTAATTACCTAAGGATTATGGCAACTAAGGACACCAACTCGTAGTCAGCCCCTGGGAGGGTACAGTCGACAGTCTGATCCGAACATATGGGCAGGATAACAAGTCTGAAATCAACTCGAGAGGCTCCCACACATAATCATGGGTATACCCTCAAGTGACCCCCAATATATGATCCTACCACTACAAAAAGTTGAACCACAAAGGGATAATCTATGTAATTCTCCCGAATGCGACCTCATGCGTAACCCCTGTGTGAGAGGGGGATCCCAGAAAGCCTATACGACAATTGGATTTGACTTTCCCTATCTTAGGATGCTATTGTTTGTTTTGAAAAACTTTGGAGAGTTTTACTCACAACCTAATCCAAATTTCTAATCCTAGTCTAATGTTGGTGTAAGATCCTAAAAACAAAATGTTATAGATAATTTTTAATTAGTGCTCATTTTGCAGTTGTTCTTTACTCAAAGGGTGTATGACAATGAAACTGATGGTATTATGACTCAATTCCCAAAAAATGCATGAGAAAATTATAATAAGTCTTTTCTTTCGATGAATTCCTATTTAAGGGAAAGAGAAAGTTCTTTTAACTATCAAACACTGAGATGCAACATCCTCATACAATTGTTTCTCAATCAAATCCAAGTAATGCTAAAAAATGTCAGACATGCCTTCTAATATCCAAACCAATCACTAAAATATGTCATTTTTCTTATATGTGAATGATAATCAGATGTAAAACTTCTAATGTTAATCAAACTTCAGAATTAAACAGTCAGAAGCAAAACCTCACACAAACAAAAATACACTCTCGTTGTGAATCAACAAGAAGGACAAAGATAACAAAATTTGAAAAAAAGAACCAAAAACCTCAAACAAAAGAGAAATGTTGGGAAATTGACCTCAAATATCAAATGAAAAGTTCACAGACCTTTGGATTTCCTCACAAAATCTTTCACTCAGTCAGATAAACGAGAAGAAAATAACAAGTTAACTCTAGGTCAACAAAGATAAAGAGTGACTTCAAGGAAAGGAAAGAAAATGTCAAATTTCCAAACAAAATAGGATCAATCCTTAGAAAATAGGGTGTTTAAGGCCAATACCAAGATGAACTGAGAGTATGAGACTGTGAGCAAGTGCAAAAAACAAAAATTGAACCCAGAAATTGAAAACCTAGAGGGTTTTTCACAAAAAAGGGGGTAGCGCTCTGGTGTAAGGGGCACCAGAGCATTTTTGTGCTCTGTGTAAGATGACCAGTGAGTGTTAACGCTCTGATATCAAAGGAAGGGGAGCGCTCTTCTCCAAAAGTTCATAAAAATGCCCAGAAACTAAAAAAATCAAGCAATTTCAGTAAATCAGGGTGATCATGATGAAATAAGGAGGCAATCAAACAAATATAAGAATCAAAGAGACAGTATGGATAAGGTCAAATGAGTGGTCAAAGGGAGAAAACAAGATCTAGGAATGGAAACAAAAATCATAGCTCCTCCCCAATGGAGTCGTCAATTTCTCTTACAGGTGAATCTTCCTACAGACAAGCGGATTCCCTCTTGGACTCTAGACTCCTAAGGCCAAGATAGAAAAGTGCTTAACATGGACACTGACATCCTTTTAGATCTAATCAAGATAATATATGAAGGAGAAGAAGAAAGATATGTACCTTATTAACGACGTTTGGCCTTGCAAAGTCCTGGCTAAGCTTCGATCCTAAGCTCCCTGATAGATCCTATAGAACAAACAAACATACAATGGACTTCCTACTCTACTAAGATTAGCTCAAATATAGATCCATATACTATAGACAAACTCATGTGGAACAAGCATAAGTTTGAAAGAAACAAGCCAAGCATTGATATATTGATAAGAAAAAGTAAAAGTACTTACAATCCTTTGGATGAAGGCACAACAGCTTCTTCCAGTTCTCCTTTTCCAACCCCTTTGCTCAAGTAATCTACACTGATTGCTTTGATGAAATATCCTCTGTTAATACCACTTACAGGATCATAAGTTTGGTATCAATCTCTAGTTTCCACCTCTTCTTTCACCATGAGGAGGCCTCCTTATATAACCTTGGAGAGGCCCAACCACTTGAGATATATTTAGGATAAGTTGATGATTCTTCTCCTTCAGTTGAGGATCATCCCTAATATCATTCCTTGACCTTCTATTCGAACCCAACCACCTTCATAAATTGAGGGGATTCTTCCCTGATTTGGCTCAACAAACCAAAAACTCACTCAGAAAGGGTAGTGATCCCCCAAAAGGGTGCACAGGGCGCTCAAACACTCCCCCAAAGAGGTCCAGGGAGAGATATCACTCCCTGACAGTGGGTAGGGGATCGCTCCTCTCCAAAATCCATATTTTAGTGGTTTTTCCAATGGAAAAATGCTTTTAGTTCTTGTCAATTGATTTCTCTTCTTCAAAACTAGTCTTTGAGGTGTCTTAAGTGTCCTATGATGTCGTTAGAGGAATTACATAGGCAAGATGGAAGTATGATTTTTGTGACACTTGCGACACTTGTGGTCAAGATGTGACACTTTCGAATAAGATGCAACACTTACAACACTTGTAATGACGACACTTGTGGCACTATCGAAGTGAGTAATTTTGATGTGTAACAAACCAAGAAGGATATTTTTCAGGAAGGTGACCTGGTTTTGAGGTGGGATGCCAAAATGGATGACAAGTCCAAGAATGGTAAATTAGACAACCTTTGGTTTGGATCTTTTAAGGTGATTGAATTTCTAGACAACAACACGTTCATCCTGCACAATCTAGATGATACAGAGATCTTTGGAGGCCCAACAAATGGGTGATTCCTGAAACACTATTTTGTTTGAGGATGGGGGAAGGTCCCTTTTGTTCCATAGACGCTTTCATTTATTTTTGCTTTTGATTAGTTAGTTGTGTGTGAATAAAGACTCCATATCCCAACAAGGCACTGGTGTGTAGCTTCAATTTTTTTAATTCAATAAAATGCATGTTTGAGGGACAGTAACAGATACACAGGGCTGACAGACAGAAACGAGGGTAAGTGATGAAAGGTAAGAGAAGTTATCTAATCTCAAGGCATAGATCTATAGTTACTAACACCTCATAGGGACGAGCTATCCCTAATTGGAACCAATGTTGTAACCTAGGTCTCCATACCCTGCCTCTCCTCTCTTTTTCATATCTGCCTTCATCAATTTTTACTTTTTCTGTTGGTTAATTCAGTTTCCCACTACTGAGTGTCTTGGCCCTTATTTGTTTTTTGAGTCTTCGCACATTTCTATTTCTATTTTTCTGGAAGTATAAAATACATGTCACATTTGTTTCAGAATGCTTGTGATCACTTGCACCATTGATTGAGCTCATCGCGGGTATACTAAGTCTTTTTCTATGCACAGGAAATGTCCGTGCACATGACGCAACAATCTAGATAAGAAAATTTTGGGCTCAAACCATGGTAATCGACAGGTTAATTTTCGATGGTGGAGATCCATCAGGTCAAATATATCAATGGCTCTCGTCCATTCGGGTTCCAGAATCATGAGGGTTTTAATATCAAGTTCAAAGTACTAAGTTAGCGAAGACCCAAAGCCTCTGAAGAGTCGAAGAGCCAAATTCATGAGAACTCAACACGTTGCTTCAACGTTTTCCTTCAAGAGTTTTCGAGCATAACATTCATAAACTACCGAAGCCTAAATTTTCGAAGAAAATATGGACCGTTCATTCATCACGACACATGGCAGCAAATCATTCACTTCGGAGATTTTCCTCTAGGAGGTTTTTCACACTTCAAATTTGAAACTCCCAAAGCCTGGACTTCCAAAGAGAATATGGATTGTTCATTCATCATGACACACGGAAGAAGATCATTCACTTTGGGGATTTTCTTCAGGGAGTTTTTTCATTCTTCACATTCGAAACTCCTGAAGCCCTAAGTATCGAAGAACGTGGCACACTCATCAGTCATGACATGTGGCATTCATCCCAGGTCATTTGGTTGTGACATTCATCCATTTCCATGTGACACGTGTCACCCTTCCTTCCATGACACATCAAAATTCATGACATCAAATGACGTCAGGCCACCACGTCACTTCGAAAATTTTCATCTGGGATATTTTTTGTGTTTCACATTTGAAACTCCCGAAGGCCAGATATCTAAATAAAATATGGACCGTTCATTGGTCACAACACATGGCGATAGATCATTCATTCAAAGATTTTTCTCCGGGAGATTTTTCATGTTTCACATTCAAAACATCCAAAGCCCAAAATTTTGAAGTGAATCTGGACCATTGATCCCAAGTCAACGAGAACTGTTGATCCTTACAACAGGTAAATATCACCAAAATCACAGATCGTCATCATATCGATGACCACTCTTCATTGCGGGGGCGTAAAATTCTTAAGCGTTAATTTTCCTAAGCGGTCCTGCAATTTAAACCATGGTGTTTTTGGAAGGGTACATGGCAACTTATGGTGGATTGTGGGCCCAAAGGTAGTCTAGATCCAAACCACCCTCAACCGCTCCCGCAATCACGTGCTATAATGACATCAGATCACTGTTTCACCTCCATGTCACTTCCACTCATCCCACTCACTACTCTCACTCCTCTAACCACCCGACACTTGTCCTCCATTAACCCCATGCTAATCTCTATCGGTGGTGGCCCACCTCTCTAGATCAATGGTCCTTGTCATATCTCAGAGCCCCTTGACCTTTCTACCTTTAAAGGTGGAGGGAGGATCTGAGAAAGTGGTTTTCCCATTGTGGGCCCTACCTAATGTGGTGGCTCGTCAAGAACTCAAACCCCCCTCTCTTGAATCCGTTTACTGCCTACACCCCCCTCCAAGTTCCTCCCGGGTTGTTTTTCAATACCTCCCCCCCTCTCCTTTCACCACCTATTCTCCATACTCTCGATACCTCCACCGTATTCACACCTCATATCACTTTGACATCTGTCTTCACACGTCATCTGCCCTCGTGTCCATTCATCTTGTCTCTCGATTGGATGTTCGCCTCCACATATCCCCTCATACCTGATGGGCCAACAACCATTCTAGCAAATTGATTTCACAGGTACATATGGCATCTAATGGGGTCAATAAAGAATGCATTTGGCTTCTGAGAGCTCAAGCATAGACAAAGATTTAATTCGCAGTCATAGGTCTACATATATTAATCTCAAAGACACTTCAACAAACTATGCTCATGTAGTTGGTTATCTCCAGTGTCCTCTAACAGCTCGTAGACATGTCGACGTTCAACACAGAGCTCTTCTTTGTCACTCTGAGGCCTATTTTTGGCCACTCCATTCCTCCATCACATGCATTAATTCTATCGTAGAGACAATAGTAGTTTTATTTGTTTAAGTCCATCATTTTCCTATATTAGATGCAAGAGTGGTCTTCTGTGTGTGATAAGAACCACTCTTGTTGATTAAGTCTAGTGTATTAGTAAAGTTAATTATTTGATTTATGAAAATTTCTCTAAATTTAGGACGCATTCCCCTAAGGATGAGAGCCTTTGCAACTCTTTTAAATAGTTTTTTTTGGATATTGTAAAGGTCGTGTTTTTTTAGGAAAGAATAGCAATACAAAAGATTGGTTGGACCCATTTTATGCATGGATGAAATATCTCTACCTGGTGAACATACTCTTGATGGCGGTGTTTTATTCAACTCTTCATGTGTTTTCATTCTTATATTGAATACAGTTTTTTATTTGTGCAACGTACATTTCATTTCCTTTCAGTTATTGTACGACTTATTTTTACTGATATGCAACCTGTCAAACAACTAATGCTTTGGTGAAGATTTTTTTTTTGCAACATGTGGGAGTTATTGTTTTTTGATACATGTTTGATGTCTTGAAATGATATTTTAAGTATTGAACTTCTTGCAGCAGATTATTCATTGAGCAGTTTGTTGTTCCCCTCTGTTTTCTATTATTTCACTGGTCTGTCATTAGTGTGCCATCAGCCAAGGAGGGCCCTCATCCATATCGTTCTTCCAACCCAACCTTTCCTTTGTCTTGATAGAATAACCCTCTGACCAAACAACAAAAATTTAAAAGAAACAATCATTCTAAACTGATAGGTGGCCTAGCTTTGCCCTTTAGCAGTCAAGTGCAGACCTTAGGATCAACATTTAGAATCATCTCCTTTGGCTCGGTCAATATTTGATCCTCCTTCATCCAATGTTGTGTTTCTAAAGTATCCACTATGTTTTGTTTGATTCTGTTCAATATATTTTGGGGGTATCTATGCAAGTCCTTACATACTCTTTTGTTGATTTCCTTCCATGTGTCCCAAATTAGGAAACTCGGGAATAGATTTGAAACTATGTTGAGGAGAGAATTATGGAAATCCTACCGAATCCATTACTAAGAAGTGTTCCTAAGGCTATCAATTTTCCTGTCAGACTTTCAAAATAAAGTGGCTCCTTTTTCCCAAAATTAATTAATAAATGAAAATCTACTTAGTAAATGTTCAACAAAATTTTCTTCATTGTTGCATAAAGGAAAACTAGAGGGACCAAAAAAACCATGTTTTTTTTTTGGTCTTGTTACCCCCTACCCTAGGGGTAACTAAGGAGATGATGTCTTGAGGCCCGCAAGTAGAAGACATGGGCTTTCAATATCCATATTAACCAATAGATCCCACATTGAGAATATAGATACCCTCCTCTCCACCACACATCACCACTCATCGTTAGTAGCAAAACAACATCCACCACACCATCTTGGTCCACAGAAGACAACAAGTATTTATTCAGGAGATAAAAATCCCAATATTGTGGTAAGTGTCACTTTAATATTTGAATAATTTGAGCATGTGGAAAAGGGTCCTTTCTTGATTATGGAATGTTTTCTTAGAAATTATATATTTTTCCTTATTTCAACTTGGTGGTTGACATGGTATCCTAGTAAGTTGGTCACCCTCAGTAAAAGGGTTTCTACTGGGGGGTCCCATTAAAGGGTCATCCTACCATTCCCACTCATACTTACCACTTTCCACACTTCTTCCCCTCCATTTTATCATATTTTTGGTTTTTGGGTTCATTGACCCCAAGAAGGTTTTGTACCTCATTTCATGGGAAGAAGGGGATGAAGGCCTAGATGTGTTGCATCTAGCACTGTAAAATTAAAAACCCATAATTTATCCTTCTATATTCTCGCCCTAAATGTCTTGAGAGACACGAATCACTTCTCTATAAAAATAAAGGAATTTTAAAATGAAAATAAATCAAAAATATGTTGTTTGATGGGGGAATGCATTGTAGTGTTCTTTAATTTACAGCACACATAGTACTTAATGTGTTCTAAATTCAAGTGGAATGGAGGTTCTCTTTTTCTTTCCATTGCACATAGCACTCAATGTTTGGATCATAAAAAAAGGAAAAAGGAAAGGAAAATAAAGGGCTTGGAAAAATGTTGCATTGCAAACGAAGGGATGCAATGCACCCTCCACAAAGGCATCTGTAAATGAGACAATATGATCCCTTCATCTATCAAGAACCCCATTCCCAAGAGTACTTCCCCCAATCCACCTCATAATCACTACGTGGTCTAGAGAGAGTCTTCTTGGGAAACAATTCTTGACTTGGGAATTGGCCTACCCAATAGGATACCATGACAACCCTCCCATACGTATATTAGAAAAATTTTAGAAGGTCTTTGATCATTTGTCTAATTTGAAAAGGGATAATTAATGCACATGTTTGGGTGGTTCCTTTATTAAATGTGCTTTACTTGGCATGATTCTTGTGAATTGTGGA
>SNQJ01S0010892.1:162316-193249 GCA_010110895.2 Picea sitchensis | reverse complement strand
CTCAAGAAATGTGAGTTTTCTCAGTAGCCATTAGTGTGTTTGGGGTATGTGATCAGTGGATGGGAACTCAATATAGATCCCACAAATATGTGTCATTGATCATAGGAAGAGGGTATTGATTATAGTACTCAAGAATGATGGGATTTGGTGAATGTGTATCGACTACAAATCTTTGGATAAGATTACACTTAAGAATCAATACCCTCTTCCTATGATCAATGATTTATTAGACCAGTTGCAACATGCCAAGTAATTCACCAAGTTGGATCTAAAACCAAGATACCACCAGGTATGTGTCAAATAATAATACACATGTAATGCCTCCTTTAAGACAAGGCAAGGGTTGTATGAATGGTTGGTCATGCCATTTGGCTTATGTAATGCACCTGCTACATTAATAAGACTAATGAATGATGTATTGCACCCATATTTAGAGTAATTTGTTATAGTATATTTGGATGATATATTGGTTTATATCTCTACCTAGGAAGAGCACATCTCACATCTTATGCAGGTGTTAGAGACCCTAAAAAGGTACTAGTTTCTAGCTAACCTCAAGAAATATGAGTTTTCTCAGTAGCCATTAGTGTGTTTGGGGTATGTGATCAGTGGATGGGAACTCAATATAGATCCCACAAATATGGATGATATCATGAAATGGTTAGTTCTTACAAATGTCACTGAAGTTAGGAGCTTTTTTGGGGAAACACAGTACTTGTGAAAGTTCTTAGCTTCATTTTAAATAGTAACTACACCACTCCATGCCATAACAACAAGTGGTAAGAATCTCCAGTGGGGGAAGAATCAACAAAAGTATTTTGATGAGCTAAAAATAAATATTAGTCAAACACCAGTTCTCACATTACCAAACTTGCAAAATCCTTTCAAAGTGGAGACATATGCAAGTGGGTATGCCATGGGAGAAATTTTGATGCAAGGAGGAAGTCATGTATGATATTGTTTTGAAATATTTCATGGGGAAGTTCTTAACTACCCTACATATGAAAATGAATTCTATGCCATGGTTCAATATGTCAAGAAGTGGAAGCATTATCTGATGGGAAATGAGACCATCATCCTCATAGATCACTAGCTACTACAATATTTGTAGGCCCATAGTAAGCTACAATAACCAAGACATTACAAGTGGATGGGGTTTTTACAATGGTTTCATCTAGTCATAAAGTATAAGAAGTTCAACACAAATAGGTTGGCATACATTCTTTCAAGGCCACCCACATCCAACATTACATCTTTGGGAACTCTGATGCACATGGAATCTTTTACCCATGATGACTACAGAGAGGCATACATATAAGATGAGGACTTCAAGGAGGTATTTCAAAACCTGCATGGTCAAATTCATATAGAAGAAGGTGGCATAAGGTTGACTATCATCTCCATAATGGGTAACTCTATAAGCTATAGAATTTATTTGTTCCTAAATACGAAATATTGCAACTGATCAAAGAGGCTCACACCTCCAAGGTTGCAGGACATTTTGGAGTTGGGAAGATGGTTGCTAACTTACAAAGGTATGTGTGCTATCACATAATGCAAGAATATGTAGCACAATATATTAGAGGATGCATACTTTGTTGTAACAACAAGCCCAATAATAGAAATCAAGTTCTATACCATCCCTTACCAGTACCCACTCGACCTTGGGAAAACATTTCCATGGATTTCGTGGGAGGTTTACAAACAACTAGGAAGGGACATGACTATCGTTTTATGGTAGTTGACAAGTTCAACAAGATGTGCCTTCTTATGCATTGTAAAAATACCATTAGAGGACAAGAAGTGACAAACATGTTCTTTGAACAGGTATGGGTGCACTTTGAGATACAAAGGAGTATCATCTTAGACAAGGATACCTGATTTCTTAGTGCCTTTTGGACTACACTTTGGGAGAATATGGACATGAAGTTGAAGAGATATACAACATTCCATCCACAAATAGATTGGAAAAAAAAGTAGTCAATAGGACTTTGGTGCAACTTTTGAGGGGTCATAATCAGAAGCATCCAAAGACCCATGATGAAAATTCGATCTATATTCAACACTCTTATAACAGAGTAATATACACTTCTAGATAAGTCCCCTTTTGAAACTTGTTTTGGGTATTTTCCACCTTCACCCTTGAATGTTGTTTAGGGAAAACAAGTAGGATTGAGGGAAGACACCACGGGAGAATCATTAAAAGAAGAGAATTCTGTCGAAAATTAGGAATATCCATTTGCAAGTACATGAGACACTGAAGAAGTCACATGAAAGGTACAAGGTATGACATGATCAACATAGAATAGAAAAATCATACAATGTGGGAGACATAGTTTGGTTGCAACTGAATAAGGAAAGACTACATGGTCCTAGTAAGAATATCAAGGATTTGCGGTATGACCCTTTTGAGGTATTAGAGAAGGTGGGAGATAATGCCTACAGACTTAATCTATCCCCATACATGCACATTTACTCAGTAGTAAATGTGGAGAATTTGAAACACTATGAGTCTTCCATGTTGGATCAGGAGGAGTAGTAGGTCCTACCTACCATACATGACTTAGCACCATGTACTCATGCATAGTTGGTAGAGGACACAATTTTATAGAAGAGGTCCAAAACTATGAGATAGAGGAAACATGACCTTTGGTAGATTGGGTTAAATGAAAACTTACAAGCAAGTAAAAATGGTACTCTAGGGAGAAGGTAGAGAAAACATTTCCTCACCTCATCCAATAAATATTTTGGGACCAAAATCCTCCCTAAATGGGGAGGTATGAAGATTGGATCATTATATAATTTCTCATCTATATTAGTACTTTCTGGGTGGAAAAATTGGAGGAATTAACTTGCGGAGCTATTTTAGCGACATGTCCCAATTTGGAAAATTGTGTCCAAAAAACCATCTAAAATATTTTGCAGCCATTCTGAGGCACCAAACAATTATTTTTTGGGTCCAAACCTACTTTGGAGAAATATTCCATTTTCTACACATCGATACCTTTCTAACGATGCAAGAATCACCTTAATCGTAGCTTGTATGTGAAAGTTATGTCTCTCGCAAGTCGAATTACCTTGTTTACCACAATAATATGAGTGGATGCCATGCCACCCCCCATTACTCAAAACGTTTGGGGCTAGCCACATAGTGTATTTTCAAGAAAATTCTAGCGGGTCCAAACCCGATCACTAATTGAGGATTGAGGATATATATATGTTCATGTGTAAATACTTTTGGGTATATAATTATTTTCTTTTCACTTTTTTTGAACCAAATAAAGAATTTATAAAAGGAATCACGGGCTCAATAAGGAACTGAGTAAACTATTCTATATATGACAATTTTGATGCTTAAGGTGAGTCCTTATGGTTATGAATGTTGTACAATCTTGTCCTTCTTTTATGAAACTACTTGCATTGGCAATCTATTGAATCTAAATAAACATATTTTGAAGTAATACAACAATAATAATCTTATTAATCCATTTAATGTCCTATACTTCATATAGTTTCTACTTCATTCTTAAATAAAATATGTTTCTTTAGGTAAGGATTTGTTACAATTCAAAATGATAACTCTCAAATTTATCCTAGGATGTAATCCATACTATTCGTTTTATTATTAATCTCCATTGAAATCATTTTTTTAAAGAACAATTCCTCACTACAACTAGCCCTAAATCTAGGAATTGTTCATGTATACTGATATAATCCATGATCCAGATTGGATCATTACATAATTTGTCATCTATCTTGGTACTTTCAAGGTGGAAAAAAATTGGAGGAATCAACTTGCAGAGCCATTTTAGCGGCATGTCCTAATTTGGAAAATTGGATCCAAAAAACCGTATGAAATCTTCGAGAGCCACTTTGAGGCATCAAACCGATTTTTTGGGGGTCCAAAACTGTTCCTTGGGAATATGCCCCATATTATACACACTGAGACCTTTCCAACAATGAAAGAATCACCTCAATTGGATCTCATATGTGAAAGTTATTCCTCTCGCAAGTTGAATTACCTTGTTGACCACCATAGTACGAGTGGATGCCATGTCAGGCCCCACTACTCAAAATGTTTGAGGCTAGACACATAGTAGATTTTAAAGAAAATTCTAGTGGGTCCAAATATATATATATATATAGGGGATATAATTCTTTTCTTATCACTTTTTTTGAACCACATAAAGAATGTATAAAAAAAAATCATGGGCTCAATAAGGAACTGAGTAAACTATTCTATATGTCACAATTTTGATGCTTAAGGTCATTCCTTATGGTTATGAATGTTCTACAATCTTGTCCCTCTTTTATGAAACTACTTACATTTGCAATCTATTGAATCTAAATAAACATATTTTGAAGCAATACAATAATAATAGTCTTATTAATCCATTTACTATCATATACTTCATATAGTTTCTACTTCATGATGAAAGAAAATATGTTTCTTTAGGTAAGGATTTGTTACAATTCAAAATGATAGCTCTCAAATTTATCCTAGGATGTAATCCATACTATTCGTTTTATTATTAATCTCCATTGTAATCATTTTTTTAAAGAACAATTCCTCAATACAACTAATCCTAATTCTAAGAATTGTTCATGCATACTCATATAATCCATGATACGAATTGGATCATTACATAAATTTTCATCTATATTGGTACTTTCATGGTGGAAAAAAATGGAGGAATCAACTTGTAGAGCCATTTTAGTGGTAGGTCCCAATTTGGAAAATTAGGTCTAAAAAAACGTCTGAAATCTTCCAGAGCGAATTTGAGGCATCGAAATGTTTTTTTGGGGGTCCAAACCTATTCCCTGGGAATATGCCCCATATTATACACACTGAGACCTTTCCAAAAATGTCAGACAATTAGCTTACGTTGATGGAAAGTTGGTTTGGACTGTTGGTTGTCATTGATGCCAACCCTTGGAGAGTGATATTTTAGATTGTTGTCAACCCTTAGTGATTGATGTCAACCCTTGGAGAAGTCTGGTAGAAAATTCTGGTAGCACAAAGGCATGGGTAAGGGAACCGAGTCCGTTTGAGGTATAAATGAATGAATATCAATGAATTTATAGGTAATACTATTCTAGATGGATAGTATATGTCATGCAATTTCTGGTGATATGTGGAACGCCACATAACTCCTCACGGTTAGAGAGTTATGGCCATATGAAGTTGGAGAACCCTCATGAGTTATCTAGAAGCCCCTAGAAGGTCAAATAAGTTATTCTAGAATCTCCTAGAAGAAGTGTACTAGTCAAATTGATGGTAACTAGGAGTTAATAATGGGTATAGTTGTTGCATTAAGAAAATAATTAAAAGTAAATGAGTTGCAACAAGAAGTTGCGAGTTTGGTAATTATGGTAAAGTAGTTGTGATGAGAAGATTGAATAGTCAAAGCGGTTGACCAAGAAATAAATTTAATAATAAAGTGGTCGCAACAAGAAGTTAGTTAAGGGCAAATAAGTTATGAATTGACTAATTATGGAAAAGTTAGTTGCAACAAGAAGTTGTGAGTACAGATAAATTATTTAAATAATAAAGGAGTCAAAGTGGTTGCAAAGAGAAATTATTTAAATAATAAAGTGGTTAAAACAAGAAGTGGTGAGTTTACTATTTATGGATAAGTCAAAGTGGTTGCAAAAGAAATTAATTAAATAATAAAGTTAGTTGCAACTAGGAGTGGAGAACTTACTATTTGTGGAAAGTGGTTAAGTTAAGTGTAGTAAAGTGAGTTAGAAGTGGGTTAGCCATAAAAGAAGGAAAGTGGGTTAAGTTGGTTAGAAGGTAACCCCTTGAGGAAGCTACATGGAAGTATAAATAAGAGAGAAAGGATCTCCCATTAGCACCTATTGAATATCATCGAATATCTATTTTGTGAAAGGTTATTTGGGCAGGTATTATTGATAGAGGGAAAGTGCGACAGAAAAATCGCTGCAGGAAAAGTGTGGTAGAAAAATCGCAGTAGGAAAAGTGCGGCAAAAAAAGTGTGGTAGAAAATCGCGTCAGGAAAAGTGTGGAAGAAAAAGTGCAGCAAAAAAATCGTGGTAGGAAAAGTGTGGCAAAAAAAGCGCGGCAAAAAAAGTGTGGCAGAAAAATTGTGGCAAGAAAAGTGCAGTAGAAAAAGTGCGGCAGAAAAATAGAGGCAAAAGTATTGCGGCAGAAAAATCGCGGCAACAAAACACTACAAGAAGAAAAAGTTATGGTTTTCATATGTGTAGTGTTGAATATGTGAATCTGGTTGAGGGTTTTCCTTGTAAATATGTTGGATGCCCTCTTGGAAGTTTAGGGCTTGCTATAGAGTTGATCTGAGGAAGATCTACTAAAGTTTAGTATTGGTTCATGTTTGAGGGATTTTGGTTGAGGTATGTTGCTGAAGTTATTGGTACATATAGAGGTTTGAGGTACATACTTGTGGTATAGTGTTTTAAGTATTGTGATCATATCAGATTGGTTGATGAGTATACAATGACATCTTTCTCAGTGATAGATTTGACAGAATAGGTTGTGACAATGACATATTCAGTTTCTACATTTGGCACTTATATTTCAGGGTGGTTGGACGGGGAAAGGATAGGTGGTTGTAGCCACCTTCTGGTTATAGCCGGAGAACATAGTGGGTTGTAGCCAGAGAATTGGGGAGTTGGAGCTTCCCTCAGGTTGTAGCCTAAGAAACTAGGGGGTCGGAGCCTCCTTCTAGTTGTAGCTGGAGAATTGGAAGTTGGTGCTTCCTTGAATGTAATTCTTGACATATAAGAAAATCATTATGTGGTTTTCTCCCGCATTGGGTTTCGACGTAAATAATGGTGTACTTTGCATTGTGTGGATATGTTTGTTATTTTTTATTATGCACCGATGAATGTTAATGCTTATGATACAATAAGATATTGATTATGAACATATGAGCATGGTTGAATAAGTAAAATAATATACATTTTGGTTTAAAGGAATAATAATTGGTATAATTGCTCATTATTGATTCACCCGCCCCCTCTCAGTAATCCAACAATGAAAGAATCACATCAGTTGGATCTCGTATGTGAAAGTTATGCCTCTCGCAAGTTGAATTACCTTGTTGACCACCATAGTACGAGTGGATGCCACGTCAACCCCATTAGTCAAAACGTCTGGGGCTAGCCACATAGTGAATTTTCAAGAAAATTCTAGCAGGTCCAAACCTGATCACTAATTGAGGACACACACACACACACACACACACACAATTTAGGGTATATAATTCTTTTCTTTTCACTCTTTTTGAACCAAATAAAGAATGTATAAAAAATCACGGGATCAATAAGGAACCGAGTAAACTATTCTATATGTGACAATTTTGATGCTTAAGGTTAGTCCTTATGGTTATGAATGTTGTACAATCTTGTCCCTCTTTTATGCAACTACTTGCATTTGCAATCTATTGAATCTAAATAAACTTATTTTGAAGTAATACAACAATAATAATCTTATTAGACCATTTACTGTCCTATACTTCATATAGTTTCTACTTCATGCTTGAAAAAATATGTTTCTTTAGGTAAGTATTTGTTACAATTCAAAATGATATCTCTCAAATTTATCCTAGGATGTAATCCATACTATTCATTTTATTATTAATCTCCATTGTAATCGTTTTTTTAAAGAACAATTCCTCACTACAACTAGCCCTAATTCTAAGAATTGTTCATGTATACTCATATAATCTATGATTAGTATTGGATCATTACATAATTTGTCATCTATCTTGGTACTTTCAGGGTGGAAAAAATTGGAGGAATCAACTTGTAGAGCCATTTTAGCAGAAGGACCCAATTTGGAAAATTGGGTCCAAATAATCGTCTGAAATCTTCCAGATCCACTTTGAGGCATCAAACAAATTTTTTTGGAATCCAAACCTATTCCCTGGGAATATGCCCCATATTCTACACACTGAGACCTTTCAAACAATGCAAGAATCACCTCAACTGGATCTTGTATGTGAAAGTTATGCCTCTCGCAAGTTGAATTACCTTGTTGACCACCATAGTACGAGTGGATGCCACTTCAACCCCCATTACTCAAAATGTATGGGGCTAGCCACATAGTGGATTTTTTCTAACAAGTTAAACTTGATCACTAATTGAGGATTGAGTATATATATATATATATATAATTTTGGGTATATAATTCTTTTCTTTTCACTCTTTTTTGAACCAAATAAAGAATGTATAAAAGAAATCATAGGCTCAATAAGGAACTGAGTAAACGATTCTATATGTGACAATTTTGATGCTTACAGTCAGTCCCTGTGGTTATGAATATTGTACAATATTGTCCCTCTTTTATGAAGTTACTTTCAGTTGCAATCTATTGAATCTAAATAAACACATTTTGAAGTAATACAACAATAATAATCTTATTAATCCTATTACCGTCCTATACTTCATATAGTTTCTACTTCATGCTTAAAGAAAATATGTTTCTTTAGGTAAGGATTTGTTACAATTCAAAATGATATCTCTCAAATCTAGCCTAGGATGCAATTAACACTATTAGTTTTATTTCTAATCTCCATTGAAATCATTTTTTTAAAGAACAATTCCTCACTACAACTAGCCCTAATTCTAGGAATTGTTCATGTATAATCATATAATCCATGATCCGGATTGGATCATTACATAAATTTTCATCTATCTTGGTACTTTCAGGGAGGAAAAATTGGAGGGATCAACTTGCAGAGCCATTTTAGCGACATGTCCCAATTTGGAAAATTGGGTCCAAAAAACCGTATGAAATCTTTGAGAGCCACTTTTAGGCATCAAACAATGTTTTTTGGGGTTCAAACCCGTTCCCTGAGAATATGCCCCATATTCTACACACTGATATATTTCCAACAATGCAAGAATCACCTCAATTGGATCTTGTATGTTAAATTTATTCCTCTCACAAGTTGAATTACCTTGTTGACCACCATAGTACGAGTGGATGCCATGTCAATCCCCATTACTCAAAATTTTTGGGGCTGGCCACATAGTGGATTTCCAAGAAAATTATAGCAGGTCCAAACCTAATCATTAATTGAGGATTGAGGAATTCAAAACCCTAACCCTAGATGACTATTGGGCTATGTTAAATACTGGGTCGTTAGGAGGAGAAAGGGTTCCATTCTTTTGTATTGTACTTGTTCCATAGTTGATCAGAACATCCAAGGAATGGTTTTTTGAGAGAATGTCAGAGAAGGTAGGATATTTTTTTGTAACCATTCAAACCATAGTGTCAAAGGAAACTCCATAGTGAGTGCCTCTTTCTTTGCACTTGCTTTCTATAATTGAAGAAAAGAGAACAGAGCATAGGCCTCACCTTCTAGCTCGGTTTTCTCTCATATTGGGTTTCCCGAGATACATCTTAAGTTCAATTGCATGGATGGTTGTATATTTTTTCCTGTTCTCTCATTTTTGTATTAATTTAATTTCATAAATTCAAGCAAAGCTAGTAATTAACTAATCTCGGATCCAAGGAAATAAATTGCAAAAATCTAAGATTTCAGAATAGTTGAAGATTTGTTGTGATGGATTGTTCCAGTGGAATATCCACGACAATTTACAAACCATATTGGTATCGAAGTAGGTTTCTTGGTATCTATGGAAAGTTGTAGGATCTAGGAATTGGGTTCAACAAAAAGTCGCAGAACCCTAATAATGGTGGATGAGTCTATTGAAAACAACCCTTGAGATCCAACATAAGAGAGATTTACAAGGATGGAATATAAATTCCCCAACATATCTTGCAATATGTCCCTCCTCACGACGGCTCTAGTAAGAAAGCCTAGACATTTCTGGGAGGTTGGAGGATCTAACTCAAAGATCGGATTAGAAGAAAAATTGGGAGATAATGAAGACCCAGAAAAGGAGTCGAGGCAATATCCCAAGAAAGAGCAGTTGAGTTCGAGTGTTTTCAACCCTTCAGAGTCCCTATTCAATAGGGAAGCGAAATTCGACATAAATCCATACCAAGGTGAGATCAATGCATTAAAACTGAATCATTAGTTGCAACAATTATAAGTTTATTTTAGTGTTCATCATATAGATGAGGAGTAAAATATATCATTTTCCAGACTAAAGTTAGAGGGCCATGCTTTAACTTGGTGGGAAAGTCACACAGAGACATTTAGGATGGAGGGTGATCAACCAGTAACTAAGTGGGAGGATTTGAAAACCCTCATTAATTCCCAGTTCTATCCTATTGGGTATGTAGAGGACCGATGGATGCATTGGCATTACTTCAGGAAAAGGCAGGGGTAGAGTGTATAGGAGTACATCACCGAGTTCAAAAATATGTCCATCATGTTAGGTATCTCTCCCAAGATGCTAGATATACTCCTTAAGTTTTCAAGGGGTCTACATAGTCATATATGAAAGGAAGTGATGCTTTTCAGGCTAAGTACAGTGAACGAGGCATGTGTACATGGACCATATCTAGAAACCATTGGCCAAAAGAAATGGCAACCAAGTGGTTCCAAGTAGAAAGAGAATCATGAAGCTTCCAAGGAGGGGAAGAATAAGTGGAAGGGGGGGAAAGGATAATAAGAAAAAAACCATTACACATCAGTGCAATGATCCCAACAACCATTGTAACCATTGCAATATTGATGGTCACATTGAGGAAAAGTTTTGGAAACTACATCCAAAGATGAACCAAAGAACTGCAAGAAGGATGCAAAGAAAAATAATATTCTAGCCATGGATTTGATCAATCAGGTCGACACTAGCTCTGATGTGGATGCGAATATTGTCTACACATTAATGTAGAAGGAGGTGAATCTAAGTATCCTTCATCACCATGAAGAGAAGGATATGACCAAACTCTTCCACATCAGGATCCAGGTCAAGAAGACCAATATAAACACTTTGTTCGACTCCAGTTCACAAAATAATATCGTAGTAGTAGATTTGGTTAGCAATATTGGATTGGAGGTTCATGATCATCCTAGCCCCTATCCATTGGGTTGGGTAAAAAAGATGCAAAGATTAAGGTAACGAAACAATATAATATTAAATCTGTTGTAAGTGTAGACTTTACTAATGAATTTGTGTTGTTGTAGTACCCTTGGACATGTATGGTGTAGTGTTTGGGAACCCCTACATGTATATGAGGGATGCGATATTCATTCAGAGAGCCAACCAATACCGCTTGATCAAGGAAGGGAATTCCTACATAATCAACGCAAACAAAGGTACATCAAAAATATAATTGGTAAGTGCCAACCAAGCCAAGGAGATGATTATTTCTAGTAAGAAATATGTTATACTTTTATTATGAGAAATTTAGTTTGATGATGAGTCAATAAGAATAAAAGAATCCATGGAGGGGTGTACTAAAGAGCATAAACATCAGTTGGAGAAGTTTCTACATGCATACAAAGGAGTGTTCTAGGAGCCTAACAGGCTACCACCCAAGAGGGAACTGGAGCATGAAATATAGTTATTTATAGACTCCCCATTGTCGAACATTGGGTTGTATAGACAGTCCATTCTAGAAGAAAATGAAGTGAAGAAGCAGTTGCATCAACTGTTGGAGTAGGGAGCAATTTGGCAATGCATCTCACCTTGTGGATCACATATCATTATAGTACCCAATAAGGATGGGACTTGGCGAATGTGTATCGACTACAAAGATTTGAATAAGATTACACTCAAGAATCAATACCCTCTACCTACAATCAATGATTTTTTAGACTAGTTGCAACATGCCTAGTACTTCACCAAGTTGGATCTCAAATCGGGATACCACCAGGTATGTGTCAAAGAATAAGACACATGTAAGACCTCCTTCAAGACAAGGTAATGGTTGTAAGAATGGTTGGTCATGCCATTTGGCTTATGTAATGCACATGCTACATTTATAAGACTAATGAATGATTTATTGCACCCATATTTAGAGTAATTTTTTATAGTATATTTTTATGATATATTGGTTTATATCTCTACCTGGGAAGAGCACATATCACATCTTATGCATGTGCTAGAGACCCTAAAAAAGAACCAGTTGTTGTCTAACCTCAAGAAATGTGAGTTTTCTTAGTAGTCATTAGTGTATTTGGGGTATGTGATCAGTGGAGGGGAACTCAAGATAGATCTCACAAATATGGAGAACATCATGAAATAATTAGTTCCTACAATTGCCACTGAAGTTAGGATTTTTTTGGGGCAACAACGTACTTGCAAAAGTTCATAGCTTCATTTTCAGCAGTAACTAAACCACTCCATGCCATAACAACGAGTGGTAAGAATATCCAGTGGGCGAAGAATCAACATAATGATTCTGATTAGCTAAAAATAAAGATTAGTAAAGAACCAGTTCTCGCATTACCAAACTTGCAAAATCCTTTTGAAGTGGAGACAGATGCAAGTGGGTATTCCATGGGAGAAATTTTGATGCAAGGAAGAAGGCATGTATGCTATTGTTTTGAAATATTTCATGGGGAAGTTCTTAACTAACCTTTCTATGACAAAAAAATCTATGCCCTGGTTCAAGCTGTCAAGAAGTGGAAGCATTATCTGATGGGAAATGAGACCATCATCCACATAGATCACCAATTACAAAAATATTTGCAGGCCCATAGTAAGCTACGACAAACCAAAAATTACAAGTGGATGGGGTTTTTACAATAGTTTCATCTAGTCATAAAGTATAAGAAGTTCAACACAAATAGGTTGTTAGACATGATTTCAAGGCCACCCACATCCAACATTACATCTTTGGGAACTCTGATGCACATGGAGTCTTTTACCTATGATGCATACAGAGAGGCATACACAGAAGATGAGGAATTTAAGGAGTTATTTCAACAACTACATGGTCAAATTCATATAGAAGTAGGTGACATAAGGTTGACTATAATCTCCAGAATGGGTTACTCTATAATATAGACAAGCTATGTGTTCCTAAAGATGAAATATTGCAACTGATCAAAGAGGCTCACACCTCCAAGTTTGCAGGACATTATGGAGTTAGGAAGATGGTTTCTAACTTACAAAGGTATGTGTACTATCCCAGAATGAAAGAAGATGTAGCACACTATATTAGAGGATGCAAACTTTCTTGTACCAACAAGCCCAATAATAGAAAACAAGGTCTATACCATCCCTTACCTGTACCCACTCGACCTTGGGAAAACATTTCCATGGATTTCATGGGAGGTTTACAAACAACTAGAAAGGGACACGACTACCTTTTTGTGGTTGTTGACAAGTTCAACAAGATGTGAATTCTTATGCCTTGTAAAAATACCATTAGAGGACAAGAAGCGGAAAATATGTTCTTTGAACATATATGGGTGCACTTTGGGATATAAAGAAGCATCATCTTAGACAAGGATACTAGATTTATTAGTGCCTTTTGGACTAAACTTTGGGAGAAGATGGACACAAAGTTGAAGAGATCTACAAAATTCCATCCACAAACATATGGGCAAACAAAAGTAGTCAATATGAATTTGGTGCAACTTTTGAGGGGTCATAATCATAAGCATCTAAATACCTAGGATGAAAATACGATCTATATTCAACACTCTTATAACAAAGTAGTCTACACTTCTATCGAGAAGTCCACTTTTGAAACTTGTTTTGGGTATTTTCCACCTTCACCCTTGAATGTTGTTTATGAAAAAAAGGAGGAGTGAGGGAAGACACCAAGGGAGAATCATTAAAAGAAAATAAGTTTGTCGAAAATATTAGGCATATCCATTTGCAAGTACACGAGATACTGAAGAAGTCACACGAAAGGTACAAGGCATGACATGATCAACATACAATAGAAAAATCATACAAAGTGGGAGACATAGTTTGGTTACACATGAACAAGGAAGGAATATAGGGTCCTAGTAAGAAGATCAAGGATATACAGTATGGCCCTTTTGAGGTATTAGAGAAGGTGGGAGATAATGCCTACAAACTTAATCTACGCCCGTACATGTACATTTACTCAATAGTGAATGTGGAGAATTTGAAACTCTATGAGCCTTCCATGTTGGGTTAGGAGGAGGAGTAGGTCCTACCTACCGTACATGACTTAGAACCATATGCTCAAGAAGAGTTGGAAGAGGACACGATTTTGTATAAGAGGTACAAAACTATAAGACAGGGTAAACATAACCTTTGGCAGATTGGGTTAAAGGACAACTTACAAGCAAGGAAAAATGGTACTCCAGGGAGAAGGTAGAGGAAACATTTCCTCACCTCATCCAATAAGTATTTCGGGGACAAAAATCCTCCCTAAATGGGGAGGTATTTATATTGGACCATTATATAATTTTTCATCTATCTCAGTACTTTCTAGGTGGAAAAAATCGGAGGAATTAGCTTGTAGAGCCATTTTAGTGACAGGTCCCAATTTGGAAAATTAGGTCCAAAAAACCATCTGAAATATTTCAGAGCCATTTTGAGGCACCAAACAACATTTTTTTGGGTCCAAACCTACTTTGGAGGAAGATTCCATATTCTACACATCGAGACCTTTCCAACAACGCAAGAATCACCTCAATCGTAGCTCATATGTGAAAGTTATGCCTCCCACAAGTTGACCTACCTTGTTGACCACCATAGCGCGAGTGGATGCCACGTCAACCCCCATTACTCAAAACATGTGGGGCTATCCACGTATTGAATTTTAAAGAAAATTCTAGTATGCCCAAACCTAATCATTAATTGAGGGTTGAGTAAGTGAAAACCCTAATCCTAGATGGCTATCAGGCTATCAGGCTATGTTAAATATTAGGCCACTAGGAGGATAAAGAGTTCCATTATTTTGTGTTGTACTTGTTCCATAGTTGAGCAGAGTATGCAAGGAGTGGTATTTTGAGAGCATATCAGAGGAGGTAAGAGATTTTGTAGCATCCGTTCAGGCCACAGTGTCAGAGGAAACTCCATAGTGAGTTCCTTTTTCTTTGTACTTGCTTTCCATAACCGAAGAAAAGAGAGTAGAGCATAGACCTCACCTTCTAGATGGGTTTTTCCCCATATTGGGTTTCCCAGGATACATATTGTGTTCAATTGTGTGGATGGTGTGTATATTTTTTCCTGTTCTCTAATTTTTGTATTCAGCTAATTTCATAAATTCAAGCAAAGCTAGTAATTAACTAATCTAGGATCTTAGGGAATAATTTGCAAAAATCTAAGATTTCATAATAATTTAAGATTTGTTGTGATGAACTATTCCATTGGGATATCAACGACAATTTAAATATCAATCTAAGATTTTTATTCAAGATTGCATGCATGTCATTATTTTAACAATGTTAAGAAAGATAAAAGGTGTTTGTGTGTGTGTGTGTGTGTGTGTGTGACCTTCCTCTTTATAGGGATTGAATATGCTAGTGCTTAGAATATAGTGAACCCACTTTGTTAAACATCGATGCAAATCCTAGTATGAGAAGGAGCCAACATATGATTTAATTGCAGAGACCCTTCAACATGTATATGGTGGTCTAGCAACATGACCAGTGAGCTAACTAAGAGCTTCGTAGAGGATTGGTAGTTCTTGTTAGAATATGAAGAATTGTGTGCTCGTTTTACCATTGACAATACCCTTGTCACCCAACCATAGTCTGAAGCCACCCTCCGAGCACCTTAACCTTGACAGAGAAACACTCTAGAAGCAAGCCCTAGGCTAGATATCCAAACAAAGGGTAGCACACCTTTCCCCAAGGATAACGCATCACAAAGAGCTGATCAGATAGTGAAAAACCTATCCAAGAGACAGTCCAAGCATAACTGCTAGCTGCAACAACTGTAATGGCAGCTCTCCTCAAACCTACGCACAATAATGGGCACTATAGTGTGCACAAGACTAGGCACTATAGTGCGCACAAGACTGGGCACTACAATTCTGAGACTGGCTGCCAGAACGAGAATTGGCCTCCTATATTTATACTAATTATGGCTAATTGCCAGGGTCGACTTCTCATTCTGGGTATCTGTCTGTTCAATATATAATATTATTTCTGGCCGACTTCTTCTCTTGGAGGCTAATAACCTAATATAAATTATCTTCTTGAGTCGACAAGTCTTCTAGGGTTATTAGCCAACTCATTAGGGTTTCTTCTTGCTTCTCAGAGTATTCTATCCTTGTCAGGTTTACACGTGGAGGTAAATACCTCCTGCAACTACCATAATATCAACAATTCTAACATATCAACCACTTTGAGAAATAGTGCATTAGAGGTGATCAATATTGATGGATGTATGCCAAACATGATAGCTATGAAATATTATAGGTAGAATTCCCAGTGGTGTCATTGGCGCTATTTGAGATTTTGAAGATATTGGGAGAACATCCATGACATGCCTAGAAAAGAAGGGAGATCTAGTGGAATGTCTAGAGTCTGATTGCACTACAGAGGTTTAACCATGAGGTTGCGAGGGATTTCAAATTTTGGGTGAAGACAATTATCTAGGGATAAGTCATTGAATTTTCTGTGGAGTTGAACCAATCATTTTCAAGTGCATAAGAGTAGTTAAAGAAAGGATCTTGTGGAAGGCTAGTGAAGGAGGTCACTATGAGGGTGAAAATGTTCTTGGTGAAGGAAGATTATATGCCCTTCAACCCACCAACCATAGTAGTGTAAGCCCTTGCACATGGGGGTGATCCAGGATGGATCTAGTGAAAGTGGGTAACTAAAGAATAACAATACCATAGAGGAAGTACATGATCTAGGGAGAGTAGAATGAGCATTGAAGAGGGATATGATAATTGAGAAGTGGAGGCTGAAAAAATACAAGAGGTTTGCAAAAGAGAGGAAGTCTTGAGAAAGGTGATGGATAGGGAAGGTAATATTGAAGCACACCTTAAGGAGTTATAAGGGTTGCACAAGTGAGGAGAAAAGGCCTGTTGATGGTTGAAAGAACGAGGATTGGCAACAAAAGAGAATCCTAAGAGAAAATTGAATGAAGGAGTGGTATATAGAGAGTCGGGAGAGCCAATGAATACAGTGAAGCTAGTAGGAGGATGTGTTTAGTCATATGGATTAGGGACAATACAATGGGAGGTTTCATTTGAGGGAGATGAAAATTAAATTATAGAGAAGAGCATGATCATTGAGACACAAGAGGGATATATGCTCAATGACATGTTTTGGTTGTTTCAAACAAAAGATAGGAAAAAAACATACATGATATGACCCAAAGATAATGAATCCAACCCAACAAAGTTACAACCTCGTGCATTTGGAAAAAATGAGGTAATCACCAATCTTTTTCCAAGTTCTAGTTTACATTGCCAAAATGGACCTAAACAAATGACATGAAATATTTACAATTCTTCCCTAATAAAATATTCAAATTAATGAACTTGATATGCTCACGCTACAAGAGTTTGACACCAATCATGCATGAGACCAACCAAAATACCAGATGCCACTTTGAATACAACACCCTCTTTCATTGACCTCAACCAATCCGCTACTAGAGTCATTCCAACAATAATGGCACACGATCCATTTAAAAGAGATTTGTTACTGAAGCAACAACTCACACTCTACATATTACTACAACACTCAAACTCAAAGATTACAACAAAACCTTTGAGAATGATCATCCAAGGCACAATAGGAATAACTAAATCCTAACTTATAAGCATAATCAAAGAGACAATGTCTGCAAAATCCCATGTTGATCATAGTCCAATACTGCTCCTCTCCCCCATTGGTGTTGTAGATTTTAACATACATGCAAGTAATATGCATGACTCCCTATAAATCCCCATAATGGACATGAGGATTTTAAATTGACAAGCATTAACAACCTTTCAAGAAGAAATGAAACACATTTGATAAATTCTCATTGACGAGATGAGCTTCATAGGGCCTAAACTCCTAATGCAAATTCAGAGCTGATTAAATGAGGCATTTCCAAAACATGTAGAATCCCCCTTCAAACATTACCCAATAATTATTGTGGGGGACATGGGACAACTACCCCCAATGATGGAAAAACCCTTGTATGCAGGTGGGACAGTAGGAAGGGATTTATTGACAACCTTACTTCTGCAATTATTCTAGAAAATGTTTTCCACCAATAGGGAGAAGACACCATCCAAGTCTACTTATTCCAAGTTCTAACAAACATATGAAATGCATCACCAACTATAGATGATTCAAAGCATATTCAATCTAGGACTAATAAATTTCTCTCCTTGGAAGAACATGAAATCTTTGATGCATCTCTCCACCTTTTTGCAACAAATGTCCTTGTGTCAAACCCCAACAAAACCATGCTCAAATCCTTGCATATTCCCATTGCATGCATCTTCACCAAATCCATAGGCCTTGTGACACCACAAAAACATGATGGCCATCAATTAGAAGACCAAATGTTACTTTCTGTCAATTAAAGAGTTATGATCTCTTGCAACTTGTGGATCCAAACATGGTTGAATGGAGCACATGATGTCATAGTGTGAATGCACACATGCATACATCAGGGTCTCCAAAGTTGCCAACATACATAGTAGTCACATTTGATAAGTATGTTGGCCCACCATGGGACCAAACCCACAAAAAATACATATTGGTTCCACATTGGTTCCCCCATAACAAGGAGTAGGAAAAAACAAATCCCTCTCAAAATGGTTTGTGCATTGACTATACATAAATCACAAGGTTTGACATTGACAAAGTCAACCAATGACATTGAAAACACTTGACATCAAGCACTAATCTTCACAAAAATTTCCCGCACCACATTTTTAGAAGGAATTTTAATCTTGCCATCATTCTCATTTGACCATTATGCAAAAATGGAAGATAATGCATATGTCTCTCTTCAAAAACAAGCAAATGTACGTCGACATTTTTTGGTCTCTTTCACTAGAAAAAATATCTCCGAACTTGTAATTTTCATATATGAACAATGATGGATATGTAATTCACTATTTTGACCATGAAGTTTTTCCCGAAGCTTGAGTTCTAATGGCTTGTGATTTGTTTAATTTTATTTAATTTTATTTATTTATTTATTTATTGCCATTTTTTCAAGAAGAAACTAGGGCTTGGCATTTTAACCTACTTAGGCTTTGTATTAGTGGACCATGTAATAAATATCACATGCAAATATGAAAAAAAAAACCATACTTGTGCAAATATGAAAAACCATAATCATAATCTTCAAAGAATTTTCCTTACTATAATGATTTCAGAAAAACTCTACCCCAATTTCCTTTAGTGTTCCCTTACACCGAATTTAGGTGTATGCTAGTTTAGATATGTGTAACTCTTTTCCACTCCTCTGAAATTCATAACTGTGTACTCAACTACTACCCATGCCCTATCCCCATCAAACAAATTTCATCAATTCCACTTTACCAAGTAAAATTTATCTAATTAGGTTCTTACACATCACATAGGAAACCACGATGCTTCATAGAGCAAAGGTATTGTTGAATTGCATGACAAAAGGTTTTGAGATATGCCTTTCCCTCGAGAAAGGTCTTTGACACACACACACACACACACACACATATATTCCAAGGAAACAAAATGTATTTCTTATTCAAGAAAAGAAAAAATAATATATATATAAACAAGAACTAGGAAAATTTATATTAAAAAGGTGTGGATAAATCCACTGTAGTACAAAAAGGGGGCCATTCATGACCTTCGATAGATAGAAGCTTTGAAAATTGGGACTGTTATTACAAAATTTGTGTCCATTGAGTTTCCAACTTCCCTAACTATAACATTTCTACTGTATTTCGAGGAATACAACCTATAGAAAACTCCATTTATATATAACGTAAAACAAACATTACACTTTAAAATTATAGAGTCAACTACCCAATTCCTTTTTGATCTCCGAGTGTCCATGTTGCTCCCAAATTGGATCTGTTGCAGGCTCCTTGAGATCTGGAACTTGATTTACTATGGCTGAAGTTAAATTCTTGGAGGCTCCTTGAGTGCTCGTTGGGGTGTTGGTCTACTGGTGTTTTCTTTTAATCTATTCCATACGACTTTGCATATTCTCCATATGACCGCGTTTCTCCTCGATTTGGCTCCTCTGAGCAATGACTTCATCTTGTAGTCTTTCAATTAGATGTATGTGCTGAGAGAGAGTTTCAAGCTCAAAGGTTAACGTGGAGCTAAATGCTCCCATGTGAATTCTCATCCTTTGACACCCCACACATTCTTTCTCTGGGTCTTGCTTGTCTTGTCCTACAAATAAATCCTACTCATTCGTGTTTCGTGGCTCATTGTGAGTCCTCTTCCTGTTGTCCATGACATTGAGAAGGGGTCGATTCTTCAAGAGGTGAGGAAGGACTCTCCACAGGCTAGAAAACATAAGGTCTAAGGATCCGAATTTGGAAGAATCAGATCCTAGATGAGGCCGTGGTGAGGAGGTCAAAGCAAGGTGGTGTAGAGAGGAAGCAGAGGGTTGCTCCAGGAGAACATGGCCTAGTGTAGGCTTGGGGGGAATTCACCACAACAAAGAGACTGCTCGTAGACTCTGAATTATTTCATTCCAAGACACAGACAATGTGGAATTCCTAGCAAGGTGGTTCAGGGAAAACACAAAGATCACTGGGCTCAAATTAAACATACGAGAAATTCGCCAGAACAAAGATACTTCCCAAAGGCATTGAGAAAATTCACCCCAAGGAACAATCAACACAAAATTCATGTCAATCAGATAAAACTCAAACTCTACCTGGAGCACTGTACTTAGACCCTTCATACCTCTAAGCCAAGGATTGAACTCGTTGTCACCCTGACGATTCTACGCTGATTCAGGACTACTGTACGCTCGACCCATCTGCATCAAAGGCTTTGTCGATCTGTTACCCACGAACTCAACTGGACAGACATTAAAACCATTCCAAGCCATGATGAAATAATCATGCCAATTCATGTTATCATGGTTTAAACTTTGTTGATGAGAACCTGTCATTTCACCTACCAGCTACTGTCTCCACCTGCCAATTCCCGCGCTGGAGCTCCAAGTGTTCACTCCTATGGCCTTTGTGCGATGAATCTTGGTCTTATGTGTTATCATTAGACTAAGGGGGGTAGACCTTACTTATCTTCCACACCTAAGGTTCCGAGGGGTTTATCGATGGCCTCATTAGCCATTTTGTCTTCTTCATCGTTATTTCCTCTCATAACGTGGAAGAACTTGGTCTTTAAGGTCCTCGTGCTTATACAAATTCTGTCTATTACCCTCTTTAGGCTCAAATTTTTAGGCTTGAATCCTTGAATCATCATTCTTATGATAGTCTTCGAGTCTTCTACTATGTTCAGGCTTTGGATTTGTCTCCGGTTTGCCATTTGAAGCCATTTAAGAAGAGCATACACCTTTGCTTTATTGTTGTTGTCTTTCCCTAGATTCGGTAATAACTCTTAATTCTTTTTCCTTAGGGTTAGAAGAGCCCCCCACACCCACGCCTCCTAGAATATATATATATATATATATATATATATATATATATATATATATATATATATATATATATATATATATATTTCTTATTCAATATATATTCCAAGGAAAAAGTATATATATATATATATATATATATATATATATATATATATATATATATATATATACTTTTTCCTTGGAATATATTGAATAAAATATATATATATATATATATATATTTTTATTTTTCAAAGATATAGAAAACGAACATTCCTCTACATTTGCATGTGATACTGTATGAAAATTTATTAGCAATGATTATAACGTTTGATTTAATAGGGACACTGAGTGAGACATGTAATGAAGGCAACCGATTTATAACGTTTGATTTAATAGGGACACTGAGTGAGACATGTAATGAAGGCAACCGATATAGGAATTGACCCCAAAACCTCGTGCATGAAAATAAAAAAACTCAAGTTACTCCAACATGCTATATAAATTGAGATAATTATTACCACTCTTAACTATATTTCATGTATATATGTTTTTGTGGTGCTTATTATTACCCCCTTTCCCACTTGGACCCTACATGGGGTTCTAGCATTTGGGTCACTCTGTAAGTCCTCACAGGTAGCACAAAAATTATCCATTGCATGGAAACCTTGCTTGGAACATTGAAGTCACATGCATGGCAGGTTGAAATCATGTAAATTTATTAAAAACATTGATGTGACATGGCCAACTTGGGCCATTTCCAACATTCTCTGGGGGAGCCTATCACTTTGATGTTTGGGACAAACATTGAATCTATCCCAAGTTGGACCTATCACTTCAATACTTTAGTTAAATTTACATGGTTTCAACCTACTCTCCCTATCACTTCAAGATTATGAGAAAATTTAGAGGATTAACCTACCTTTCTTGTCACTTTAAAGTTTTGCACAAGTTTTTTTTTCACTTTAAAGTGTTTACTACAGTGTAATGAAACTTATGTGCCATTAGATCTATGTACACATAAATCTAATGATGCATAGACTATTATGAAATATAATAAATGCTCTGCAATGTGATGCTTATTGATCGCCATTTCCATTGGTGAATACCAACATTATCCACCCATAAAAATAACAATCAATAAGCTTCATGTTACAAAATAATCACTGATAGTGCAAAGCACTATCAATGCATAGAGATCTAATGATACATGCATTGCCCTGAACTATGCTAAATTCTCTACACTATGATACACTTATTGATCATCATTTCTAAAGGTGGAGAATATTGACAAGCCTTTAATACCCTTGATAAGTACTTTTAAAAAGTCTTGTAACACGTCGAAGAGGCCCTCCATAAATGTTAGCCCCAGGAAAAAAATTGAAATGATAATTTTCCTATTTAGAACCAAACACATCTACAAGGTTCAAGATAGACCTTATCATTTTTTTCAATATCAGCAAAATTATAACTTGAGAAGTCTTTTGTAGAGGCTACCCTAAATCAAACTTTTCTACTGCCACTCCAACCATTATAGAAATTTTACACAACTTATCATTTCAATATTCCTTAACAAAATTTCATGAAAGTAAGTAAGCCTCCAATAATGTTACCGGAAAATATCCTGGTCCCATCTTCTGCGAGAAGCCGGGGGGCTCATGGAGGAAAGCGACCGTAGCATGTGGTGCGTACTGTTAGTGTCAGCCGGCTAGTCCGCCCATGTGACGCCGTGACACTCGTCCACATCACTGCCCGAAGACCTCTTAGACAAGGGTTGAGAACTGTCCGCCGACACGTCACCACTGGGCCGACTAGCTGCTGATTGCTTGCGGGACAATATATTTAATAAAACGTGTACGCACTCCGGTCAGGGAATGAGATCCATGTGGATTGATGTTAATGGCGATGTTTGTGCGTGATGTTCACATGTCAATCTGAATTGCAGACAGACCAGAATGAACAGAATCGACTGGTTTACTTTAAAAGTGAAAATGCAAACGATAATTATCATATTTTTTTTGTTTTGTTTTATTGGAATTGTTTCATTGGAATGAAGTTGGGAGGTATATTGGAATTTTGCGACAAAATTATTATTTTTTGTTGTTTAAATTGCATTTCTGAATGCATAAATGGATTCAGGGTGTTGAAAAACCCAAGACACTTGGATTATATAAACTTAGTCACTCAAATCTGCAGATCCAACCATTTCTCATCGATTTAAGGCAAAATCAAACCAAAAAAATCGCCCAAAAAAACAGAAGGTAGAATGTTTGCTATATTCTACAATGCAATATGAGATTTATGTGTGGTGTGCCTAAATTCAATGTGGAACTGAAAGATATCACTTTTAAATAATAATAATAATAAAATTAAGTAAATAAAAATTGTATATGTCTACTCTAATTTTTGTCAAATCAAACACACACACACATATATATATATTCAAATCAAATTAAACCAAATCAAATAGACAAAATCACTATTTTCTGTTGTCTAAATTGCATTTCTGAATGCATAAATGGATTCAGTGTGCTGAAAAACCCCCAAGCCACTTGGATTATACAAACTTAGCCACTCAAATCTGCAGATCCAACCATTCCTCACCGGATTTAGGGCAAAATCAAACGGAAAAATAGTTAGAAAACAAGGTAGAACGTTTAGACTACTAGGTTGGCTAAAAGTTCTACCTTTTGGGTTTTTTGGCAGGAATCTGGCCATGTAAATCTGGACAAAATGGCTATTTTCTGTTGTTTAAATTGCATTTCTGAATGCATAAATGGATTTAACTCGCTGAAAAATCCTTGAGACACTTGGAGTTCAATATTAGGTTTATGTGTGATTCCTTGCCTAAATTCAATGTGGAGCTGACAGATATCACTCTTAAATAATAATAAAAAAAATTAAGTAAATAAAAATTGTATATGTCTACTCTAATCTTTTGTCAAATGAAACATATATATATATTCAAATCAAATTAAACCAAGATAAAAGAAGATTAAAAAAACTAATTTGCAAACAATAAACTAATTAGAAAAATTTAATCTCTGTTGAAGCTTAATAAAATCTAAGTTAAAATGGATCTATACTGATGATAAAAACAATAGATCCCTTCCTTCCTTACATGCCAAACAAAGTGAAGATTCCATTTTTACAAGCAGAACCATGCTGGATACCGTTCAATGTCAACTATGAAATTGATGTGTGTCACGGTCTGTGCAGATGATGATGCTGATAACACAAACCCTTTATTGTCTGGAGGAAGAAATATATGGATACATGGCCCTGTCAGGCACTTTTTAACTGTCCACCCCGTCGGTTCCTTTTCATTGTCCTCCTCTCATGAAGCTCAGCAATTCAATCAGGGACAGGGACTTACAACTGTCTGAGATACAAGAGTAGTAGGTAAAGTGGGTGTTTGTAGTTTGAAAATGTTGTAATCAGTATGAAAGACCTAATTGCTGGATTGAACTCATCCTCAAGATGTATGATGTATGTGTATTTTCATAACGAAGTTTTTTTTTTTAGTAATTTTCATTGTTTTTTTTACATATTGAGAAAATTTATCATAATTCAATTATCAATTAGCAGTGGGGACAGTTATTATTGGCTGCTGTCTGCGAATACAGACTAACTCATCATTATTCAAGGAAACCCAGGTCTCCTGAAATAACCCACTCCACTGGTGGATCAGTAAAAGGGCAGACTTTCACCCCTGCAAAATGCCTTTAGTCTTGAGGTTTAACCTATTTCTTTAAGTAAAAAAAAAAAAACTTTTAACCAACCTAAAACAATTTAAAATCATACTTCAAAACCTGATAAAAACTACTGATTATTAAAAAAAAATTACAACGAAATTAATTACCTCTATCTCTATAATATAATAGATATTATTATTCCCTGCTGAAAGGAATATATGAATCTGTTCTCATTCAATAACTGTTGATACTTTCAGAATAATATCTCATTTTTCAAATGTTGAACTTTTGACTGTGGAATTTTTTATCCAATCCAGCTTAACTCTGTAATTGTAGATTCCATTCCCTGGCCCTCCTTTGTCCTTTACACATCCCTTCTTGGATCTTTTGCACGAGTTTTCCTTATCTGTGTCTTGGTAGTACTAAACTTTAAGTCACAACAAGTTATTGAAATCATTGTTATTATTTTATTCAAGTTGATTAAATTTGTAGTAAACTTCTCTCCATTAATTGATATTCTACTTTTTAAAAATAAATAAATGAAGTTTTTTATTAATTGATTTTTCACTTTTAAATTTTTGATTGAGAATTTTCATAATATTTAGAATATATACAAAGTTTAGTCATACATAAAATTTAAAATAATCTATTTTTAAGGTTACTGTTAAGCTAGACATTAAATTGGGGTATGAGATCTCCTCCACCCAGTTATTTGACTGGTAAAATCTACGGAAGTATATATACCCTAACCTCTCTGGATTTGATCTTGTAACCTCTTAAAAGGAAACACATATTCTTAACTATTAAACCCACTCAAACTATATAACTTGAACCATGTCTGAACATTCAATCAAATTCAAATCTAAATTTATCAATACTACATATTTATTTATTCTTTCTATTACACAAAATTTAAAATTTATACGGTTATGAACAATTAAAATATCCAATCCAAGTTCTGGTCGAATCAGCAGCGATGTTTTATATAGTGCTTGATATTCTTCTTTATTTAGAGACTTTGATAAAACTACCCTAACAGTGTTGATATTTGAATGGAGGAGACCGGTGGATCAAAACAGAAATAAGGTGCTCATGCATTGGAGATAATGCACAGCATTTTCCTCTTTCCACAACTGGCTGTTTGATGCACACTGAACGTTCTCACTCACTTCCACGTCTTATCTAATTTCCTTGGCTCTAGGTACCTAGAGCTATTATAAAATTATTTTTTATAATTTTATATGGAGAGGAGTTAGGTGCTTTACAATATATTGTAATATTAAAAAAATATAAAAAATAATAACAATTTAATATAGAGAGATATTGTAACATTAAAAAAATATAAAAAATAATAACCTTAAGTTAAATCAAGTCACAACAACAAATAAAACAAGTGTTATTGCAGTAGCTATGTCCCAAGCACTTTTTGTTAGTTGATGTTCTAAGTTTGTTTGCCATTGATATTCATCTCCAAGTATGTAAACATTAAATTAATAAGGAGTAATTTAGAACTAGTAAAGGATGAAAGCGATCAAGAGAGCTTGGTAATTGATATTCATCTCCAAGTATGTAAACATTAAATTAATAAGGAGCAATTTAGAACTAGTAAAGGATGAAAGCGATCAAGAGAGCTTGGTAACACACTTTGAGATCATCTTTCCTTTCTTATTAAGAGAAGCAACATCTTTCCACGACGGACTTCCCTACTACCTGCTTTATATCATATGTTGTAGATGAAACCCTAGGACTTGCTTTGTATATATATATTTTTTCAAATAGAAAAAGAATTTATATTAGAAATATAATGATAATTTTATAATATTATTCTAAAGGGAAATTTACATATAGTATCCATGTATCATAGAGTCTTTACAAAAAAAAGTCTAACCGAAAAGTCCTTACACAAAAACCAGGATCTTTAAATCATATCATAAATACTCAGATTTAGTCTATAGTCAAACATTAAAAAAATTCTACATGAGCACCCTCCCCTTTTGCAAAAAATAAGAAACCTTCATCGTGTAAAGTCTGTTTGGAAAGCTGATCAACTTCCCTATTAAATTCCCTGTAAATATGTTGGATTTGCAAGAATTCTTGCCATCCAAGGCTGTAAATTGATCACCTACAAATTATTTTTAAAAGAAAATCAGTCAACTATAACTTTTGATAAACAAGAAACCTGTTTGTAGTGTGCAAAATACAAAATTCACCATAAGGCCAAAAGTTTCCCTCTTGTATTGGTCCCAAACCCACAATTCATTTTTATACCGAAGACACCCAAAACTGGGCATGTAAGAATAACACCTACACCACATTTAACTCCCCCATTTTGAGAAGCACCATCAAAGAAACCAACTGCAATATTACCCTCCAACAAGGGGGGACGAGCTGTTCTTTGTGACTGGGCATAATGAACTTTTTCTATCTCACCCAGATCTTGTATAACTCAGTTACACACCCGAGACAAAGACAATTTTTGACCTTCAAAAGTTATGAGATTCCTATGTCTCCAAACTTCCCAACATATGAAGAAAGGTATTTCCTTCCAATTTCCATTCTCCTCTATCCAACACTGGAAACAATCACGAAGTTGACCACGATCCCACTCTTTTTTTAATTGATAAACAATTGAAATATACTTCCAAACTTATTTGAAGAAAGAACACTGAACCATCAAATGATTTATCATTTCCTCCTCCTCCTCCTCTCCACACAATACACATCTACTTGGACCAATAAAACCTCTTTTTGACAAATTATCCCAGGTTAGAACTCTATTTTCAATCAAAAACCAACTAAACAATTTAATTCGCAAAGGAATGTGCCACTTCCATACATCAATCAACCAATACTTTGAACCATCACCAAAATCATCTACAAATTGTACCTCATAGGCATGTTTTGCAGAGACTTTCCCACCTTTACCATCCCAATAGAAAACAATTGAATCATTTTTATCTGAACTAGAATGCTTAAGTTAAGTTCCCTCACATAAATCTCCCATTCATCTTTTTGCTCTCCAGAAAGATCAAGCATCTCTGCACTTTTCCAATTAAAAACATTCAAATTCTCTGTATTCGTAGAAACAACATGTGCCAGAAACTTCAATCCCTTTGAGTGAAGTGTAGAGATTGAATTCTTAGACAATTTGTAATATGCTTGAGACCCTATCAAATGATCCAATCCAATAAAATTATCCCAACCATTTCTAGGCATCCAAACAATCCAATCTGTGATAATATGCACTGAAGAAGTAAGGGCTCTCCAACAATTTGAAATGCCTTTTAAATTCTTTCTCCCTTCTTTAAACCATTCCACTACAAATTTCTTTTTCAAATATTTTTTAAGTATCACTTCATGCCAAAGACATGGGATCATTAAACTCCTCCACAAACTCTTTGCTGCTAGTGCTTTACCAAAACAAAAAATGTTTTTAAAGACCCATCCTCCTTTCTTTTTTGGCTTAGCAATCCTATTCAAGATTACCAAATGTATGCTTTCTTTATCTTTTTTACCAGTCCACAAAAAATTGAACATCCTCCTTCAGATTCTTTCTAATATACCTTTAGGAATCTTTTCCAAAGAAATCCAATAGACATGAATGTTTTCCAAAACTAATTTTACAAGAATAAACCAAACTCCCAAAGTTAGCCAACTATAGCACGTCCAATTTGAGATTATTTTTTCCACCTTTTTAAGCGGCCACATCCAATCATTCATAGAGTAGTAATTAGGCTTAAGAAAGAACCCCAAATATTTAAATCCCTCTTCTAAGAATTTTACCTCATAAGGCAACAATTCTTTTAATTGAAATAACTCCTCCCTAGACGAACCTGCTTCCAAAAATTGTGACTTTTGAGAGTTGAATATCATTCCAGTAGCATTGCAAAACAATTCTAGAGCATCCTTAAAAACTTGCCATTATTCTAAAGAGCCTTTTCAAATAAAATAACATCATCCACAAAAAGCAAGTGAGTAATCCTAACCCCATTTGCTACCAAGAATCCTTCAAGTCTACCAACTTCAACTAGCTTTATAAGAATTCTACTTAGTCCTTCAACAATAAGTAAAAAAAAAAGAAGAGAAAGTGGGCATCCTTACCTCAAACCTCTTAAGCTTATGAACAAACTAGAAGGACTACCATTAATTAGGACAAAGAAATTTGTTGAGTTGACACACACCATAATCCAATCAGTAGCTTCTAGGCTAAGTCCAACCTAAAGAAAAACTAATCTGAGAAAGCTCTAATCAACTCTATCATAATCTTTCATCATATCTAATTTCAAAACCAATGCCATGGACTTCTTTATCTTTATACTATGAAAATCCTCCCGAGCCACTCCAATTGCATATGTAATCTGTCTATTCTCCAAGAACCCAAACTGCTCCTTTGAGATGCCTTTTGAGAGGTAAAATTTGATTCTAGAATCCATAATTTTAGAAATTATCTTGTAAATCAAATTACACAAAGAAATGAGTCTAAAACTTGCAAAGGAAATTGGCTTGTCACTTTTCAGAATAAGAGATACAAATGTTACGTTGAGAGCCCCAATTACCTTCCCCTTCAGTTTGGATTCCTCCACCACTTCCAACAATTCAGAACCCAAGAGATAAAAAAAACTCCAAAAAAATTCAACAGTCCAACCATCCGGCCCAGGACTTTTTGAAACAACAAATCATTTCAAAGTAGCCAACACCTCATATAAAAGAACATGATCAACAATTCTCTTTCCTTCATCCATAGAAAAGATCCTAGGGTAAGCTTGGATTACTTCCAACTGATGAACAATAGAGAGATGTTCTTGTGCTTTAAAAATATTTCGAAAATACACAACAACCTCTTTTTCTAAATCCTTCTGACTTGTAACTAAAGAACCATCCTCCTTTTTAATATCCCAAATAAAATTTATCTGTCTTCTATAATTGGCATAGTAATAAAAAAACATTGTATTCCTATCTCCACAAGCAAGCCAATTAGCTCTACTTTTTTGTCTCCAAGTCTCCTCCTCCTGTTTTAACAATTCCATTTTCCTATTCTCTTTCTTTACTACCATAACCCTATCATCTTCCCTCTCAAAACCCCCAGGAAGTGAAGAGTAATGATTTTCCAAGTCCAATTCTAAATGAACTATTTCCTCTTTTTATTTAATCTTCTTATTCCTTTCCCATTTAATGACCAAAGATTTCAAAAATTTTAACTTTTGAACTATTGAAACCATTGGGGAAGAACCCTCTAAAATCGAGAATTGATGCCAATTGGATCACACTAGTTTCACAAAATCTGGGTCAGTTATCCAAACCAAATTAAACTTAAAAGGAAACTTAATATTTTTCTTCCCTTGATCAATTTGAAGAACCACTGGCATATGATAATATATTTTAACATTTATCACCCATGACCGATATCTCAGACCCGAAACCACCATCCTTTCATTAAGTAAAAAGTAGTCCAATGTAACACACCCACTATCGTAATTTAAAAAAAAATTGGGGTTAATCTCCCACAAATGAGAAATCTCCACAAACCGGCATTAGCGAAATGACAATCCCTGGTTCAATATCGGGATTCGGGGTTTCTAAGGTTAAAACTCATTCACCCCTATGACTCGCGATCCTCCGAACTCCGATGCGCTCCTCACGCATTAGCTCCCCAGGACAAGCCTGTGGTTCACTACCTTTACGGCCGTGGTCTTACCTCCTTTCGGGGCAACTCCTATCGGAGTTTCGGGATTTCCGATGTCGCAATTCACGAGTCCTCGGAACTTGCGATTCTCCGATCCCCAATATGCCCCTAACGCATTAGCCCTCTAGGCTAGCGCCGTTCTCATGTGACCTACTACCATATGTC
>SNQJ01S0010892.1:151935-162306 GCA_010110895.2 Picea sitchensis | reverse complement strand
CTGGCATTTAATTCTAACAGGTCATCATGCAGAAACCGTATAAATTGTCATTGATGGGCGAAAGGCTCGGGGAGATCTCGAATTGATGCGCATTAAACCAAAATTTGTGGGGGGATTATACTATCCCTTCCGAGTGTTGATCTCAAAATCATGAAATACTGTTCACACGTCGTGGCCTTCACACATTCGCGAAATCTCCAATCCTTAATTGCTCTTCGCCGTACCTGCCACTTTCGCATTTCTAAATATGCATTAAATAAGATTTTCTGCTAACAGTTCATCATGCACCACCCATATAGATTGTCATTACTCAGTGAAAGGATCGAGGAACTTTCCCATTCATAATCATTTAACTAGGATTTAGAGAAGAGTTACATTATTGGCTCTAATTGTTCATTTAAACCATCATCTGCAACAAACTAACGTTCTCATAAACCTATGGCATCAACTCGACAACAGTTCTGTGGAGATACACTCAACATCTTCGGGCGCGAGGACCAGAACTTCCAGTGGTCCAGGAAATATCCTTATTACTCAACCTCTGCTGCAGAGAACCAAGTAATTTGGACCTCCAGGATTGCTCATGCAGGCTGTGTCCCTGAGGTTTTTGACTGTAAGGACCTCATCTCTTGGTGTGCCGATAAATTTATTTCAGAGAAAAGAATTATTCTACTGCAAGACCGCTCTTCTATTTCTTTGTCACCTCAAGTCTTCTGCCAGATGCTAAAATTGCCTTAGCCAACATTGACGTTCAGAGGAGAAGATTGCAAACAGTTCCTAGCAAAACATAATAACGGATTGGACCTCTTGCCCCATTTTTTGGAAAACCTGCTTCTAGTTCCTGAAGATATTACAAGCATGCAAGTTAGTTCATTTAGAAATCCATTTCATGAAATTGCCTGGCTGTTTACAAGAATAACAAGACAATAGTCCACAACAACTGTTTCCCACATGATTCTTTATATTTTGTATTTCATAGTCAACGAACAAGCCATTTTTCATTGGGGCAGGTTAATTTCCCATGAAATCTATTCCCAATTGTCAAGCTACAAAAGGGAAAATAAATTTTATATGTCATCCTATTTCGTTTTTGCAATAGTGCATTCCTGTCAGTTTCCGCAACTGTCTCTGTCCAAGAATGTCAACTACGAATTGCACCCATTAACGTTTTGGTACCATGCCTTGTGGAAGCACAAGGCTTCCCACTATTTTTATGAGGTTTTTAATGGCTTCATTTCTATTTTCAAAGTTTTGTTGTTAGGAGAAGATACTCCCCGCATATCTGAACAGACAACTAGTTGTTTGGACAAGAAGGGGACACTCGAAATTTTGGATAATTACACTGTGATAAGAATTTTTGGCTCTATGGAACAACCTTCTCTCCTTCCATGTCACATTACAGACATAATGTTTGTTGTAGAAGTAGCACGTCAATACAACCACTGGTTCCATCTGTTCCAAAAGAAGAAAAAAAAACAGTTCATTCCTCTGTCTTGGAAAGTAGGGGAGTTCGTGTTGAAAAACGTCAACAAAATTGACAATTTCGCAACACATTCTAGCATCTCCAACCTGAGATATGCTGAAATCATAAGAGGGTTCGACCCCTATAATATTTTTCGACAACATTTACAAACACTTGGCTTCAACGATTGTTTTTTAAATAAACACCTACCCAAAAACAAAGACAATGGCGACAATGGTCCTGCCTCTGATGCCGACGACATGGACACAGTGCAAAGATGCACTAAATTGTACACACAAAAAGGGAAAGGCCTCAGTGAAAAGAGTGTTCAATTCGCAAATACCACTCCAAAAGGTACGACATCTCAGAGCATTGCTCCAATGTCCCACCACAACAACAAAGAAACTCAGAGTTCTTCAAACGGAGGAGACAATAATGACCCTCCTCATTCAAAGTGGAAGATCCGGAAATTCAGAGTGAGAACATGGAACTTGACACTAATCTGGATAACATGATCTTCTTCCTTGATCAACCCGGAGATGCCACCCACCATAGCCATCCAATGGACATATCCGTCACTGAAAATTTTGACAAAGATGAATCCTTCGTGTTCCAGAATGTTATTTTTGATAGCCAGTCCAAAAAATTGATAATTGAGAAAAAATATGTTAAAAATAAGAAAGACAAATCTCGTTCAGAGGTTCACGTCGCCAACATGCAGCTGTCCCAAATCTGTCATCTTCACACCGCGAGTGGAGAAGCACTTCATGATTCCATTGGAAGCATGGAGACCGAGAATGCCAGACTGAAGAACCGGGTCAAGGAATTGGAAGACGCTTTCATTCATATTCCATTGCTTGTCAATCCTTTGGAAATAGCCATGCCTGGCACCCCTGCACCCAATGTAAGAGCATCCTCCACCCTCCTTGCATCCTGTAAAGGATATGTGGAGAATATTATCAAAACAAGAATGGAACTGGTTACCGAGGCATGAAAAAGATCACAAACCATTACTTCCCTTGGAACCAAGGCACATAGTTTGCTCGAGCTTTTGCAAGCCGAGTTAAAAGATGAAGAAAAATTCTTTTAAAAAACGGTCATTCCTTTTGGCAAGATTGTCAACAATATGACAGAAACAAAAAGAAGAGAAGAAGATCTTCCATCCAAAAACTGGATCGGTCAATTGAATGCATGTTGGAAAGAAAAAGTGAAGAACCTACATCTCATTTTTCAGTCATGTGAACAAGTCGTATCGAAGAAATATAAATTATTCACAAGGTTATCAAATATAGACTTATCCAGGAAAACCAACGACTTCCAAGACCGTGACTTAATCACAAACTCCTTTCCCTTAACCAGGCAAGAGTTCGATAAACAGGTTGTTATGTTTAAGGCCTTGTCTCTGGAAAATATTTACAACATCCTTCAATTTGATCAAGCTCACGTCCATGACTGGCTAGTCAAATATGCAGTACAGAATGAGGAAACTCATCAGGCTCTTTGTAATCTTTCTATCGACTTCTGGGAATTAGAAAAAGATCTTTTCAACATAAAAATCCGGAATGAGATCAACGTCGCCCCAATGAGAAGCTACATTGAAGAATGGCTCGAAAGGCAATTGAAACAGGCCACAGACGAAAGGCAACAGAAACTTGCCAACATTCCAGCAACCGTTGAGGGCATGCTTGAAACCGCAGTCGTCAGCGACATCAATGAAATGACAGCCGCAAGAAAATAGCCAAAGGGATCATATGTACCCTCACTGTATAAGTTTATTGATCACATCCTTCTTTTCTTATCAACCCACTTATTCCAGTTTCTTAAATAGAGATGTATAGAAAAACACTTATACCTTTCAATTTATTTTTTTTGCAAGTATTGCACTCTTTCTTCTTTCCACAATCCTGTTTCTTGTACATATTTCTGTAATGGTCCACGGGAGCCCCAATCCCAGTCTACATGGAAAAAACATTGAAATTCCGGTTTATATGTAACAAACTTTAATTTCTTTGTATATTTCAAAATTTCCAGTAGTATGAACAAACTTTTATTTTTGGACATATTTCAAATAAAAATGCATTTAAATTTTTATATGTTACCGACTTTATTCTTATCTTTCACTGGTCTGTATCACAAATGCATTTAATTTTTAATATGTTACAGATTTTTATTTTTATCTTTCACCACTCTGTATGACAATTGCATTTAATTTTTTATATGTTACAAACTTTTGTTTTTTTATATATTTCAAAATAAATGGTGCTCTACAATTCAAGCGTCATTTACTTATACCCCATGTTCACAAATGCATTTAAATTTTTATATTTCTTCTCCTTTTAATTTTATGTCTTCATATATTTTTATCTTTCACCAATCCATATGGCAAATGCATTTAAATTTCCAAATTTATTCTTCCACTGTCAACAAATTTGTAGTTTGCTATATACTTTCAAAAAATATATGTTTGCTATATACTTTCAAAAAATAGATGGTGCTCTCGCTGCCAAGCATCATTTACTGTTGCCCCATGTTCCGTGATATACATGTTGCACACAACATTTCCGTGATATACATTTTGCACTGAACACTTCGTTTCATTTACATTTCGACCCCATTTTCCACATTTTGCTTTCTAACCTCGTTGGCAGGGACTACGCTGCCACACAGCCTTGTTTATTTATGATTTATTTTATTATCATATTTTTCTTTTCATTTGTTATACTTATTATTATAATAATGAAATAAATATTGTTTAAAGTGATTTTTGTTTTCTTAAATATCAATGTATTGACATTTAAAGTGTGAAAAGTGTTATGATAATAAAATAAATCATAACCTCATTGGGGGATAGCTCACGTTTATAATCCCAATGTACAGGGGCACATGCAATTATCACAAACCAACATGTGTCCCTCTATTTAGACTAGGTGATGAAATTGTGGGGGATAACTCGTTGATAACGGTGGCTAAGTTTCCCTTGTGCAATAGATCTAAACCATAGATTTATTTATTTACAAAATAAGTATAGAGATTGTTCTCTTTATACTGCTTCACAATTTATTTTTTATTGATAAATTATATCTCTTTTATTTATAATTTTTTTATATAAGTAATATTATTTTGTATAATTAGTTATTTAACATGTATAATTAATTATTCAATGGGTAAGTAATTAGACATTCAAGCTTCCCAAAATTGTGGTTCCATGTCAAGTTCCAATTGACCAGTTGATCGGTCCCCCGAACATATTGGTGAGCAATGGTATGTTGCATGGTGGACCGATACCTCTGAAACCCGGATATGCCAACATCGGGGTCCCACCGCAAAGTCTGTGGCAGAAGGATAGATCCGACTGTCTGTTGGAAATAAATTGTGTGGAGGTTAACAAGAGCGACCCTCCCGACAATTAAAGTACATGCTACAAAAGGGAGGACACACATCATATCGGGCACCCTTTACATTGGGATTGTAACCAGGTTGCTAGCCCCTCACAATTAAGCCTATGGTCTTAGCGCTCGGTCATATGACAAGATAAAGGACTGGGAACCAAAGTTAAAGGAGTCGACGATCATAAGTTATACCTGGTGTTAATGGGAATGACCGTGGGTTTGAACCCACGACCAGAACTCAATCTTAATCATTATCAATTAACTCTTAATCCCCTGGCTACCTGATGACGTTGAAGATCTTTTCTCTCGACAAATGATTGTTAAGTAGAATTCTCTGGTCCATTAAAACCCTAGTGCTCCAAAAACGAAAGTTATTCAGAGATGTGCATGCATAATCCAATTAGCATGTGGTAACTAATTCATTTCAATGAATAATGACGAGATCTAATTATATTTCCACTTGTAAGCTTTTCCTTGTTATTGCTATTTTTGGTTAATTGATCATAATGTGGTGAAGGTATAATTTAAATTACTATTCAAATGGTCGATAAAATATTCATGTTAAGTGTGTACCACATGCCGATATTACTCCACATGATATCAAGAATTAATTCCGATACAAAAAAATCCAAGATTAATACCCATAATGGCATGTAACTCACTGGATCAATTACTATAATTAATTGTTGGCTCTTGATATCTTTAATACTCTCTGTCAATTGAGTGATTGTTGTTGGAATTTTATTTATTGTAACCATTGAAGGAATTCAATGGTATATATATAGGTGTAATTAGATTAGATAAATGCTAAAAAGTTTTGACACTATATACATACTAAAGTATTTTTACAATTATCTAATTTAATGATAATACTTGATTAATACTAATTTATGTTAAGCTCGGGTTGAAGGATAGTTCATAAAAGACACTTTACTATTTCTTGCTTTCTCACTGTTTTTATTAATTATCACCGTATACGTCTTACCTGACAATTAATTTTAATTGAAGCAAAGAAACTTGAAATTTACAATTCTACCAATTTCCATTTGAACGCAGTCACGTGGTACACCAATGAGTAAATGAAATCACAGGAACACATGTATCAACAACCTTAAATTATATAAATATGTGTGCCATATGCTTGAATTTTGATGGTATCTTATTTGAGATTGAATCTTTTTTTTTTAAGCTCACAGTATTAAAATTATAATTAGCCATCAAAAATTCATAAATGCTATCCACCTCTACTACTAGTGTGCCACTGGGGAAACCAGAGAAATAGAAGAGGTAAAGTTTGTCAGATTTAACTGTATATCTAGTGTTTTTAAATAAAGTTATGAGAACTAGAAAAACAAAAAAACTGCCTATATTGTTTTGGCTACTGGCTCTTGGCCCACTTCTTCTAAGGTAATTCATATACAAAAATTCTAATAAAAACTAATACCATATATCAGGGACCTAGGGGCATGACTGACCAATCCTGAGTTTGGTATGGATTTGAATTTGTGGTGCTGCGCAGAGATGAGGGAGTCGCCATTGTACTTGACAGAGGCAGACAAGCTAGAACTTCCCTCATCATTAGGTGAAGACCATCCAGTTGGAGTTACATTGTGTTCTAAGACTCCTCCCTTGTTTGAATCATTTGAACTAGGAGGTTCTTAATGTGCCAATACAATTCGACTGTCTTCCAATATTTTGTGTCCCTTGCCCTTGTCGTTCCTACATCCGGACTCCAACGGATCATATCTTCTACCACCTCCTCCTTTGTTTTCATAATGCGTTCTAGTTGGATGAATGCCTCTACTTATTCCACATAATCTTGGAAATGTGATAAAATAGATGTGTAGAAGGAGTGCGCTGCATTGAAATATTCACGCTGAAGTCTGGAGGACAGAGCTTCAAATTCATTTTGGCTAGAAGACAAGGCTGGGGGAGAATGTCCTCCACGTTGATATCTGTGGGGGTATCCCAAATGAGGAGCCATTGCTGCCCATGTTCCCCTTCACAGTCGAGACTTAATGCATCGATAAATCGTCTGAGGGAGGGTATTGCCCCCCCTTCTTTTTAATTATCACTATGATTTTCTACTTCATTTAGCTTGGTCTGCAGGGAGTTGAAGCTTCGCCACCCCGCATACATTTTCGAGCTTGTATTTCTGATTCCTCTTACCATCGAGCACTTAGGAATGGGGACCTTCCCTAATGTCATTTAACTCAGTGTTACGGTCGAGGGGCCGACTCACCTCCAACACGTGCCATAGATCTCCATTGCCATGTGATGGACTTTAGGTTCCAACGTGTGGGATCTCGGGTAGCAAGTTTGTAACGATCTCCTCATTTACTTCAGTCACTGATGTGTTGACTCTTTGGTGATAGCCGAAGCAAGTACTAGCCTCAGTCATTAAAGCCTCTCCCTTTGCAAGCCAACTGGTCATCGCAAATCTTCGTTCTTTGTGACATCTTGGGTAAAAATACCTTCCGCCTTCCCTCGATTCTGATGCTACCGTGTTCTCACACATATAGTGAGCCTGCCAACTTGGGTGGGCATTAATGCCCCCTACTTCCCCATCCTTTCGATCTCGAGGCCCAAAACGTCATCTTCTCTTGTCCCTGACACCCCATACAGGTGATTTGAGATTGAATATTATGTAACCCCCAACATATATATGCAACACTTAGTCTAATATATAATGGTATATTTTAGTTTCATATAATTTCAAGACATCGTTTAGAATGCCCAAATTGTTAAAATTTGAATAAATGGTAAATGAATAAACAATAAAACAATAATTAGAACCTTGCTAAGGATCTTACATGTAAGTGATTATGTATACTTATATTAGGCAAGGTTAATTGTTAGGTTCAACGTATAATTAGGCAGATAAGCCATGGCAGGGGGACAAATTGCCAAGAATAGGAACAAGGTAGATAAGAATAAGAATAACAAAGGTTCAACAAGGAAGATAAGAATAGCAAAAGCCATGGCAGTGGAGCCATATGAGATATTCTGGTGATTGCACCCTTTCTCAATATGTCTTTCAAACAATCACCTTGATTCCTAAACAACTCCAACTTGCTCATACTAATGGAAAGTGAACGACGATTTCTCGACATTTAAGACTTCACATAGGGATGAGGGATGGAAGAAGTGTTAATGCACTCCACCTATGAGGGATGACAGAAGGGTCAATGATAGACATTAGAAATTGAGAGAAAATTTAAAGTCAACCCAATAATTAATACCATTCAACGTTGTAATGCTATAATGTCTTCGGCAGGGACTAATAAAATTAAAATTTAATAACTACATACATAGGTTACATCTAAAAAAATTAAACTAGCATAGATATATCTTAAACCCTGATTTTAAGGAATTAATACATGAAATTACATCTTAAGAAATTTGATCCCCTTGATAGATCCAGGCTTAAGATGGATCTATGCTGGGATGTTTTCATCAGAGCCTAAAATCCATCTTAGGTCCATCTTAAACCTAGATCTATCAAGCATTGGAAAGGGATCAATTTTCTTAAATTTCTCAAGGTGTAATTTTTTAATCATTAATTCCATGTCATGTATTAATTCCTTCATATTAAATGATAAAAAGATACACTATAAATATAAATCTAAATTTATTAACTTTAAAGATGACTTGTATTTTTTTAAGGTAAGTATTTTATTATTATTTTATATTGTGGGTTTATTTAATTATAATATAATCTCTACATGAATTGATGTGGTGAATATATCTTTGTGGTCTATATTATCTCTGTGGTGAATTGATGATGTGAATATAGATCTCCAATGAATATTATGTCTGCAGTGAATACAATGGTTGAATATTTATTTCTATTGGTGAATTGATATCTCTATAGTGAATTGATGTGGTGAATACATTATGCCGGTAACTAAATCTCTTTCGTAACTATTTAAACCCTAAGGTGAATCACCTGCATAAGTGTCTTATTTATTTATTTTCACTGTTGATACCTAAATCTAACAAAGGAAGGCCTAACAAAGTAACCCTAGATAATTTGCATGAACAAATAGAATCAATAGAAAAATGTAGAGAAGAAAGAAGCCATACCTCAATGCTTCAAAGTGAGTTAGTAACAATGTTTGATAATAAATTTAGATCCTTAAAAGATAATATTCAAATATAGATAGATAATAAACTATTAGGTTTTGAGGGTGAACTACAAAAAATGGAGGCTAGATTACAAGAAATAGAAAAAAAGAAAAAAAGAAAAACAATCAAAGTAGTAAAAATAAGTGAAAGAAAATAAAAATCTTAGGGACAAGATTAAAGAGCTAGAAGAAAATTTAATTAACAATTTGGTCCTAAATAGTGTGGAACACAAATTGGATATCAAACCTATCAAAGAGGAAATGAATAAACTCATAGAGTTAGACCATGAGCGTAACAAAAGAGCCCTGAACCTCATAATTTTTTGGTATAAAAGAACATAAAGATGAGGACACATTAGCAATAGTCAAGGAGGAATTCAAAAATAAATCACAAATTGAAACCATTGGCCTTATAGAAGAAAATTCAGGTTATGGTAAAGTCTAATGCCCATAAATATGGAATATTTAGTAAAACTGTGAGCTTAATAGGCTATGAAATATTTATAAATGAAGACATCATTCCAGAAGATCAAGCTAAATTAAGGAAGGATGTTGAAAAGGTAAATGAAGTGAAAGGAGGGAAAATGGACAATAATTAGGATCCAAAAAGGTATTATTAGGGACATAGACCAAAAGAATATCAATAAATAACAATTTGAGACACTTCTAATCCTTTCTTGGAATCATAACCTTCTAAGTCATACAAAATTTATTGATCTTGGAATAATTTTCTTAATACTTTTCAAGCATCGAAATAACATTTTAAAGAAATCCAAATAATCTCTTACTTTTCTTAAGGTCAGATAGACCAATTTTAATCTTATTGAACAATTAGCCATCATCATCATCATTAAAATTATTTTTATTATTATATATTTTTATTATTCTAGTATATAGGTTTCCATAAAGTTTCCAAACATGTTTTCTATTAATTTGATGAATGATGTTCAATAATATATAAGTCTAAGACACTATAATTATTTTCCCTCATTGAACTTGTTTCTACTATTGTATTTATACATTTTTTCTTATATGTTTTCATTGGTGATATCATATAATATTTAATTATTATATATATATATATATATATATATATATATANAATTTTAATCTTATTGAACAATTAGCCATCATCATCATCATTAAAATTATTTTTATTATTATATATTTTTATTATTCTAGTATATAGGTTTCCATAAAGTTTCCAAACATGTTTTCTATTAATTTGATGAATGATGTTCAATAATATATAAGTCTAAGACACTATAATTATTTTCCCTCATTGAACTTGTTTCTACTATTGTATTTATACATTTTTTCTTATATGTTTTCATTGGTGATATCATATAATATTTAATTATTATATATATATATATATATATATATATATATA
>SNQJ01S0010892.1:137757-151895 GCA_010110895.2 Picea sitchensis | reverse complement strand
TCCCCTGGGGGCAGCTCAATTGGCAAGTGATGCGATATGAAGTGTTATGTTCGATGAGGTTCCGAGTTCAAAAAGGGGCATACGTATAGCACCTGAACGATATCACTATATGGTGGTGTGTGTCTGATTGGATGATCTCGCTATTCAGTGAATGCAATTACATACAAATTTGATTTTTTTTAACATACTATATTCATAATAAACTAAAAACAAAGTCAACTTATATCAGATGCTTTAAATGAATAACATTTAATGGGAGGAGCTCCAAGGGTTAGCTCAACTGGACTTGAGTTTGAGGTGAGATCTATCCCTAGTGATGGGTTCAACACTCTTTATCCCCTTGGGGTTAGGCCCCGTAATGAGGGATGATGGTTTAAAAACATCTAATGGGAATGAATTTGGATAACAGATTAGATAATAAAGCAATTGTAAACAAATTTACTTTTTATATTTTATTTTTTTATACACTGTAATATAGTAAATATTTTTTTTTTTATATAATTTCATCTAAACCAGTCATGATTCCCCTCACCACTCTCTCTCATGGCATCATAACCTGTATAGGAAATACCCTTTAGTATTTATTCAACGTTTTCCTTTTTATATTAATAGCATAAATATTCACATTACCTTCTTTAACAAAGGTTCATCATTTCCAAGCCATTACTCATATTTTTTTTCAGAAAGCGCTCATTTGCATCCGTGAACCCTAGCCCCTGGTTTGACAGTCTTGTTTGGAGCCGCCATGGTGAGGGTATCCCTCGAGCCCCCTCCCGTCTTTGAATCTGAAATCATTGGCTTTAAGCAAATGATAGGTTCTCTGGGAAACCCCTCGATTCGTCCAACGCACACCCAATTTGTCAAAAAGTTAGACATGGTCCCTGAAGTCCCGATCCCTTGGGAATCTCAATCCATAGCCCTCTCTTATGCATCAAAATGACTCATCAGCCAATTCGTAGGGCTTTGGCCATCTCTAAGACATGTTGATCATTGGATTGCATGAAACTAGAAGCCTTTAATCAATAGGCGAATGAGCCATTTTTTCTGCGGTAAGGGATTTTTCATTTTTTATTTTGAGCTAAAAGAAGACCGGGATCTCATTTTTCATAGTGGCCCTTACTTTTTCGGCACAATGCGCTTATATATTAATCGATGGATCCTATATTTTGATCCAGAAAGTGACATACCCTCTACAGTTCAGTTTGGGTTCGCCTTCCCCATCTCCCTTTCCACTGTTGGGGGGACGAATCTCTAAAGAGTATTGAGGATACAGTAGGAAAATATATTGATATATCTTAACCCAAATCTGAAATGTTCTCCTATGCTCGAATATATGTTGAAGTAGATCTGGAAAAAGGGTTTCCTGAAGCTATCAAACTATCTCTGGATGGCTATACCCACATCAAAATCTAGACTACGAGCAAATTCCTTTCAAATGTAAAGGGTGCCATGAATATAGACATTTTGCAAGAAATTGCCCAAAAAACAAGCAAGGAGTGACTGAAACAGAAGAAGCACAATATTAGGTATGGAAACAGGTAAGAAAAAAAGCCAACACTGGAAGAAATGGAGGCTCAAAGACTAGAGAGGCAATTCCATCGCAAAACACTAATTCTGGACCAGTGGACCACATAGCCAAATCCTATGAAGCAACTCAAGGCTCTGATCAGTCACTGCACAAAGGTAAGGTGCCAACATCTACAAACGCATTTGAGGCACTTGGAGAATCCTTTGCAGGAAGAGAAAGGATCAATGAACCCATACCCTTGATCTCCACTCATGAAATCACAAATCCTCTACATTCCGTACAAGTAATGGATTCAGTTGGGGAGGATTCATGAGAAGAGGAAAATTTTTAGGAAGCAAACATGGAAGAATTCCAAGAGACAAAGATTATAGATCCCCCAAAATGAACCAAAGCCAAAGGAACAACGCAGGAAAACATAGAGGAAGGTGAAATCATAAAAAAAAAGATCGGAAAATCAGGAAGGCGCACAAACAAAGATGTTAGGGAAGACAACACCAATAAAGAAAAAGTGCTAGGGAAACAATATTCCATTGAAATCTCACTCAACAACACAGGGAAATGAGGTGGGGGCAGTGGAGGATAATATCATCTTGTCCCAAGTAGATGAAACCTCTCCACTCATCGTTAATGAAATTTCTCTCATGGAATTGCAAAGGCTTCGACAGTAACTCCAAGGTCAAAGCTCTTTAAGATCTTGTCAAAATAGAGAATCCTACTATAATTCTCCTCCAGGAAACTAAAATCGAGGATTCCTTAGTGTTAGAACAAGCCAAAAAATCTCTTCGAATAGGGGAACGAACAACCATAAGCTCATCAAGCGCCTCAGGAGGCATCCTAACTTTGTGGGACTCACAAATCTGGAAAGAAGAGGTAACCCTTTGTGCCAAAAATTGGATCCTTACTATTTTAAAGCATAACAATACCAACTCAAAAATTTCCTTAATAAATATTTACATGCCAAATAGATATTCAGATAAGATAGAATGTCGGTATTCTTTGTTTTCAATTCGAGATTCATTGGATACTACCTCAATAGTGGTGGGTGGCGATCTCAACAACTATCTTTATCAAAGTGAAAAGAGGGGTGAAAGCTAGGTGAGAGACTCCTAAAGTGAAAAATTGTTTGATCTCATATCATAATGGGATCTTCATGACATTCTCCCCCTAAAAGGGAAATTTACTTGGAATAATCGTTGGGCCAGACTAAATCACATAACAACTTGGTCGGATAGATTCTTCATCAACAATGATTTCCTCCTTTCTCCCTTTGACATTTCCTCAAGTATTATTCCCTCTGCCATATCAGATCATAAACTTATCTCTCTTAATTTTTTTCCTCCTCAGAATTTCAGACCCCTGCCTTTTAGATTCAACCCTCTTTGGCTTGACTCCCCTCTCATCCCTAACCTGGTTCAACAATCCTGGTCGTCTTCCATTAATGACTCACTACATTATGTTTGGGAAAATAAGATTAAAGTGGTCAAACAAGTGCTTAAGGAATGGGCTAAATCCACCTTTATTCCCCCAAATAAAGAAAGGAAATCTAGACTATCATAGTTAACGGACATCCAAATAAAAATAGAAGATGAAGATGTAACTCATGAAGCTCTAATCAGGGAAAAAGAAGCCTATCAGAAACTCCATTCTGCAATGAGGAAAGAAGAGGAACACTGGAGATTAAAATCTAGGAGATTATGGTTAAAATCATATGATTCAAATACCTCCTTTCACAAACAAGACCAACAATGAAGGGAAAGGAACACTATTACAAATATTCATTCAATCAAAGTCTGAGCAAACCATTGATAATTTCAATCAAATCAAATTAGTAGAAACCTAACACTTTGCAGAGTTATATTCTCAAAATAACCAAGAAGAAAACAAAACAATCACTCAAGAGTTGTTAGAGCATATTCCACAAAACATAACAACGGAAGACAATGAACTTCTTATTAAATAGATCTCAGAGGAAGAAATACTCCAAGCTATAAGGAGCCTTGATCAAGATAAAGCCCCAGGTCTAGATGACTTCTCAATAGGATTCTACAATCACTTCTGGGGCCTTATCAAATATGATCTCCAATGCATGTTAAACTACACTCTTCAGAAGAAGAAAGTGGGCAGAGCCACCAACTCAACCTTCTTGGCCTTAATTCCAAAGGAAGCAAACCCTTTAAATTTTTCTAGATTTCGACCAATATCTCTCTGCAACTCTTCCTACAAGATTCTCCCTAAGATTATTGCCTCGAGACTAAAACCCCTTGTTTCGAAATTTGTTTATGAAAATCAAGGTGGGTTCACAGAAAATAAACAGATAACTGATAACATAATTTTAGTCCAAGAGGCTATCCATTCCAACAGAGGGTGAAAAGATAAAGGCATGGTAATTAAATTAGATATGGAAAATTACTTTGATCGTGTAAAGCACACCTTTCTCTCAAATGTATTAAACAAGTATAGATTCTCCTCATAATTCATAGACTGGATTAAAGCTTGTAATGATTCTCTGTGGATAGCTCTGATGATAAATGGTTTTCCGACACAATTTTTCAAATCCAACAGAGGGATAAGTGTTGGAGAAATTTCTATTTTCGGCACACTAGTTCAGTGGGAGTTAACTGACTAGTTCTATTTTAGACTTTCTAATCTTAGACCATCACTATTATGCATGCATTTCTAATTATAGGATGTCATTGCCTATATGAGTGAAGATCAATCACTCATTGATAAGATCATAATATACATTGATTCTCATTCTTCATTGTGTATCTCTCTTTCTTTTCTTGATAAGATTTGTTTGTGTATGCTTTAGCTAGGTCTCCCATCCAGGTTTCCATGAAACACTGACATGGTATCAGAGCTGAGCTGCTTGGAGCAACTCAGACAAGCCAGAGAAGAGCGAAAGAGTCCTTGAGTAAACCTAGTTTCCACAATCGTCGTGGCCTATCCCTATCGAAAGGTGCAATGATTACAATCGTCGTGGCCTATCCCTATTGAAGGGTGTGACGATCGCACTCAAACTTAAGAAAATTTCTTTTTCCAGGCATCGTTGCGGCCTATACACAACCAAGGTGCGACGTCGTCGCATTGTGTTCTTCATCTGGAGTGTGGCGATTCAATTTTTGACAATCGTCGCACTATGTCCTTCACTAGGGTGTGACGATTCAACATCGTTTCACTTTACCCTTCTCTAGGGTGCAACGATTCAACAACCCTCCAAAAATTGGTTTTTCTGCAGTAAAATTGTGATATCTCGAAATCTGCGATCCGGGTCGAGCTGAAATTTTTACCAGTCGTATAACATAGGGATGCTCATGCTCACCAAAAATATCCAAAACCCACATCATATTTTAGGATATATAGTTGTTTTATCATATATATAATTTCCATAGCACCGTCAGTCATATCTCAGAATCCACGATCTAGGTTTTCAAGATCTTTTCAGAATCAATAGTAGGGATGGAGGCGATGCAACTTTTTCAATCAAATCTGGTGATAATACTCACACCGTACAACTATTTTGAATGGAATTTGAAGGTCGCATTCCAACTCAAAAGAAAAGGACTGTATAATTTGACAATGGCGACGAAAACAAAACCTACATCAACGCTTGAGAAGACCAGATGGGCGAACCGTAAGGATGAGGCCACATGACTAATTCTTGATTTAATATCCATTGATTTATGGTTTTATGTTTCCACATGCAAGACTCCAAACGAGATCTGGACCACTTTGGAAGGACTCTTTGAAAATCAGGATGAGATGCGAGGTCATATGCTTGAGGTAGAGTTGAATACCTTAGACCCTAAAAGTTTTGATAATATACATGATTTCTTTACTAAATTTAAATATTTGATATTGAGCTTGGGTGAATGTGGTATTGACAAGTCTACACAAGAGAAACAACTTATTCTAACAATCTTGGCCAAGCTAGGACCATAATACACTGTATATGTCTCCAATTTCCATTCTAGCATATGTCTTTTTAGAACAAATTGGAAAATGCCTATGCTGGCTCAATTCATCGAGTCTCTTACACAAGAGCAGAAAAAACTCATACAGATGGGCCTCATCAAGGATCCCAAAGCACATGCACTCATCATGCATGATGGAAAATGATCATCCAAAAAAAATGGAAAGGAGAAACAAAATGAGAAGGAGGGATATTCCAAACCCTTTAACGATTCTTCAGGTTCCAAAGACTCTTCAGATTCAATGAATAAGAAGAAGGGAAAGCAATGCACTTACTGCAATAAACCAAATCATGAATAATCCACATGCATGAAGAAACAAATTGATCTTATGGCACAAGAACTTCAACATAACAACCTTGGAAACTTCATTCCAGAGGGAGTCAAGAAGCAGAAGGAAGAAGATCCCGCTCCTAAGAAAGGTAATCATCATGCTCTGGCTGCAATTAATTCCTCATATAATTCATGGATTATAGATTCTGGTGCATCCCATCATATGGAAGTGAAGGAGGAAGTTTTCTCTTCTTTGAGTCCATGCTCAAGACCCCCTATTCTCATGGGGGATGATACTTCAGTAGCAGTAGCAGGAGAAGGGAGAGTGGAACTCCACAATGGAAGTTTTGAGAATGTTCTGCATGTTCCAAAGATTTCTATGAATCTTCTCTCAGTTTATCAGATCACCCGGAAAGGTAAAAGGGTTGAATTTACATCAGATTCAGTTTCAGTAATTGACACGCATGACAATTCCATCATTGCAATTGGTGAGGTGGACCACAAGCCAAGGTTGTATAAATTCACTAAGTTTTCTGACAATGACTCCTCTATTCTACTTACACATAAGGAGAGTAATTTGCATGCACCTCCAGTTCAACATGCATATACTCTTGTGCTTCCATCAGTTTCAAACATCAGAGATGATTCCATACACTCAGATTCTGTACATGGAAATAAGAAGGTAGTACGACCAGATAAGAAGTCAACTCTGAGGCTTCAACAGATGCCCAAGAAGGCATAGACCACACTTTAGGAAGCAGACAACCTTGCAGGGAATCCATTGGATTCGAGGAGGACTCGATCTTAGCATGAGAAGTCTTCTCATGTATTTTCATCTTCAGAACCTGCGATGCCCATGCATTGCTATATGGTTCAATTTGCTAATCTGAAGACCTACAATAAGGCTGTGGGAAATCCAATATGGCAAGCAACCATGCAGGAGGAGCATGACTCTCTCCTAGAGAATCAAACTTGGCATTTGGTTCCACTTCCACCAGAAATGAATATTTTCAGGTGCATATGGGTGCACATGATCAAGAGGTACAAGGCCCGATAGGTTGCTAAAGGAATTCATCAGATCCATAAAGATTTTTACATATTCATGAAGACTTTCAGTGAGCAGAAGTTTCATACTTTGTGGGATCGTCTTGCAGTGAAGAACACAATTTCCTAGCAACTGCCATTTTCTTCTTTTGATACATTATCTTTTGAGGGGGGGTTTTGTTCCCACGTGGCTTTCCCTCTTTCCTGACTTTTATTCAGTGTTCATTAGTTTAATTGTACATGAGTATCTAATATGGCCTAGTAGTCGGGACTCATTTTTTACTCCATAGTGATGTTCAGGGGGGGTGTTGGAGAAATTTCTATTTTCGACACACTAGTTCAGTGGGAGTAACACTAGTTCAGTGGGAATTAATTGACTAGTTCTATTTTAGACTTTCTAATCTTAGCCCATCACTATTATGCATGCATTCCTAATTATAGGATGTCATTGCCTATATGAGTGAAGATCAATCACTCATTGATAAGATCATAATATACATTGATTCTCATTCTTCATTGTGTATCTCTCTTCCTTTTCTTGATAAGCTTTGTTTGTGTATGATTTACCTAGGTCTCCTATGTAGGCTTCCATGAAAAAATGACACTAAGGCAGGTTTGTCCTTTGTCACCCTCACTCTACATTCTAATGGCAGACTCTTTAAGCCAAAAGTTTGAATAAGAACGCAAATTGGGGTGCCTTCCCAGAATCCAAATTTCCTTAGGAGTTAAAGCAATAAACCATTCCCAATTTTTAGATGACACACTTCTCCTTGGAGCTGCCTCTCCCATCATAGCCAAGAGGTTCAAGCTAGTTCTGGACAACTTCTTAATAGCTTCACGAGGGAAAATTAATATCAGCAAAAGCATAATCTATAGATGGAACATTCCAGGACATCATCAAGATACTATTTCTAGAGTTTTTGGATTTCCAGTGCTTGTAAACTGGAAATCCTTTAATTATCTTGGCATGACCATATCCCAAAACATAAATTCCTCACAGGATTGGAAAGCAATTTTGGATAAATTAACCAGCAGAATTCAAAGTTGGGGTGCTCGTTTGTTAAATCCGATAGGAAAAATTGTTCTCATCAAATCTATTTTGTCTTCTCTAATTGTTTTTTAGTGTGCAGGATTAATGGCCCCTAAAGGAATCCTTGAAATATTTTTAAGGAATCTACAAGTATTTTTCTAGGAAGGGGGAAAAACAAACACAAAAAAATTTCATCTCGTCAACTAGACAATTGTGTGTCAACCAAGTAGTAAAAGAGGTTTGGCAATTCATAATCCATCTCTCATGAATACATCTCTAGGAGAAAAGCCGGTTTGGTGCCTCATCACGGGATCCTTGGACTGGTGGAATCAAGCCATTTTAGCCAAATATATTCTCTCTCCCAGAATTTGTAGCCTGGACTCCTCCCTCCCTCCCAATGGACCTCCAATTTGGAAACTAATCAAGATGGCCACCCCTATGATTCAATCCAAACTTTCTTGGGCCCTTGAGAATGGAGCCCTCATCAATGTATGGACGGATATCATTATGGGGAAGGCACCTCTGGATAAAATAGAATATCTAAACCCCCTTAAGCTCTGGTGCATCTCCAATGGTTACTCCAAGCTCCAATACCTTTTCGAGTGGACAATAAATGACCATTGATAAGCTTGGAAAACTATATCACCCCCTGATCAACTCCTTCCTCTTCTCCCTATTCTCTTTGAGAAACTTGTTGGATGTGGCCCCCTCAACACTCATTGCAAAGATACTCAATGTTCGGATGCTGTACAATTTTTAGTTAAATCGGGCTATGCTAGTCTTCTTTCAAATTACCTAGGGCCAACTCCTTCCAAGATTTGGTCTTGCATATGGTTTGGGCCCTCTCTTCCAAAAATCAATGCCGTTATCTAGGTCTTGATCCACGTCAAAATTCTTACATCTGACAACCTTCAAAAGAGAGGCATTGTTGCCCCTTCCAGATGTTCTCTATGCAAGGCCTCAAAAGACACAATTCAACATCTATTCTGTGATTTCCCCTTCTCCCTGCAATTATGGGATCTCATGCTTTCTTCTCTTTGTCCTAAATTTCTCCCTCCTTCCAATTGGAACGAAATGTTCGTTCATTGGAAGCAAAGATATGCTAGCAGCTTCAATAAAAAACTTCTTTTTGCAAGCCTTTGGAGGAAGATACCAAAGTTTAATTGTTAGGGAATTTGGCTAGCAAGAAACAAGGCCATTTTCCAAAATAAAATTCTTTTCCCCAAAAGGATCCAGATGAAAGATTATAGTCTTCTCTCAGAAGTCTTTTCCATTCCAAAAAAAATTCCAGACAATCAAGTTTTTCCTACAGATTCAGAGAAAATATAGATAACCAACATCTTAGGAAACCGCTATGTCAACTGCACCAATCTCCCTAAAAACCCAAAGCATTACTTGTGGCAGCTGTGATTATCCAATCGAGAACTTTACCACTAGAAATGCCAACAAAACTCTCAGATTCTCTTTTTTGATGGAGCATCCACAGGCAACACAGGGGTGACATGTGCGGGGGGATTTGTCTTCGACTCCAAAGGAAAAAAGGTTCTGGATTTCGCTTGGGGATTAGGAAAAGCCACTAATAATCATGCATAGGTCCTTGTAACATTCATGGGACTTTGCCTCATTCCAACCAATAGATATTTAAGGCTTATAGTAATTGGGTATTCTGATTTAATCACAAGGGGATTTTGTCAAAATCTCAAAACCACACATCCTAATATTGACAAAACTCTTCTTCGAATCAAAGACATGGAACACAAATTTGGCAAAGTCATCTATTACCATGTTTTTAGAACTCAGAACACCATTGCCGACTCCTTCACTAAAGAAGTAAACCAGTTTGATACCACGCAGCTAAGGCAAGGCTCCACATTCAACTATGAACCTATCCCCTAATCATTTTGCACCCCGCTCGTTACCATACTTGGACAATCTCTCACACACATCCTCTCTATCCATCACTTCCCTGAGACAATATTCATTTCACTCCCTATCCACGTGCCACACTCCTCCCATGCATGTCGACAGGGCTCACGACTGATGCCCTCCTTCATTTATGCTCCCCCACTCACTTCTCCCAGTCACTTCTGCCTCCCCCTCACGCTAGAAACAATACTCAGTACCCTGTTCTCCCACCTACAACATTCCTGGCATGTCCTGGATATCTAAGGGATATACGACCATGGCCTCACCTTCTGTCACCAACTCGCGCGGATCTCACCCCACCAATGTCATGTCATTTGATCTTATCCATTGTGCTCTATTATCACCAACTCTCATTGTTCTCTAGTGTGGAATGCTTCTGAAGCACAAAGGTGGAAGCATTGTTCGATACCAGCCCTGGTCGTCCATTTTGTTGGTGGTAGCACTGTTCAATCACCTCGCAACTATGTGGCGTCATAGCAGAGGTGACTGTCAATGTTCAGAATGCACCATGGGAAGAATCTAGGAGCACATGCAAGCACAAAAAGAAGAAATTGCAACGCTCAAGACTCAATTGGAACAAAAATATCAGAAAATACAAGAACAGGAGCAACACCACAGTGAATAATTGGCCCTATTCATGCGTGCAGTCAGCATGAATTCGTCTCTGATTTTCTCCATCCGTCGGTCTCGTCAGTAACAAGGCGCACATGAGCATAATCACCAAGTAGTATCAACAGAATCCACAGCCTCAAATGAAACCATCCAACAATTACATCAAAATGCTCCTCTGGTTCCAACAACGGTTCAGGTAGAATACACAAGCCGTAGAATACACAAGCCCAACAACAGCTCAGGAAAATGAGGCCCACCAACAAATTCAGGTGGACACAAATCTGCATTTACACTAGTTATATGTATTGCAAAGTTTTGTATATGCTATGTTCCTTTGTAGCCATCTTCCCATGGAATTTTGGCATAAATTACAAAATCACATCTCAGAAATTGCAGATAGACTTGGGGACAAAGACATCAAGATGTTTTGATACACATTTGGCCTATAGGGAGTTTGTAATTCTGGCTTTTTTGGGAGAAATCCAGGCCCTTTTTTAATACAATTATATCATTTTCTGTTAAATTTTTATTTATTTATATAAAATGCCTTCAATGTTATTCATTTAAGGAATTTTATTAAATTGTTTTTATTTACTTAAATGAATACTATTTAATGGGAAATAAAATTTTATAATGATAATAATCATAATTATTAGTTGTACAACATAGCCTTAATGTCCTTTCATGAATGGACACAAGGATGGTGTATTGGCTACTAGGTTAGCTGTACAACATAGCCTTAATGTCCTTTCATGAATGGACACAAGGATGGTGTATTGGCTACTAGGTGAAGGAAGTGACCACTATGGTTTGCATGGAAACTAACAATGTTGGAAGTATCTTGTAACGTACCCAACCATCCCTATACACTCTTGGGTCAGGGTATAAATTTGATGGGAAATTCTGTTTGTCAAGTAAATTTTTTATGACGAGTTTCTTCTTAAAACTGCACTTCCCGTGACATTTTATTTTTATTTTTGCTCGTCATTTAAATAATATGTGTCATATGTGTTTTTGTTCATTTTTATTGTAAATACAAAAGCATCCCAGACACAACATAAAATTATTATGGAATTGCATTTAACATAACATCATCAAATTTTCACATGGAATACAACACCATTAAAAACATAAATAGAAAATCTTAACAAATTACATTGATATAGCATCTTGCACACAGTTTCAATTTTGAAAATCACCAAATAATAGGTTTCAACTTCCTTCTATGCCTCAATTCCGCATAGATCCAATCACTGTACAAAAACAATCGACCAAACACTAAGTAGTAGGCATGTAATGATGCCAAGATATCTACAGCCTATCGGAAAAGGAAAAAAGTAGTTACTAATGGTTGTTGTAAAATAATAATAAAAGTCATGGATTGCAAAATTTGAAATAATTATCATTATTAATATAATGCAATAATAAATATTACTGAATTATTTTGGATTTTCTTTTTTAATAACAACTGCTAATGTTTTCCCTGGATGAGGTGCCAGTGCGGAACACATGTCACCAGGAGAGAGCGTGAAGCGGCCAACATGGCGATGGCCATGTTACAGGAGCGTGGCACACCCTCATGCATTTAATCCAAGCTCGCGTAGGCCTAGGCACCATTACTCTCAGTGCACCTGGCCTAAGCTCACTGTCATTTCGATGGCTTAGAGCCATGAATTCAAATTTACTCTGCTCGTGCACCTTTGCCTCCTTCAATAATCTCGATGCCATGAATTCTACTAGATGCATTTTCAGAGGTTCTCTTCCAAGGCTGAGACCTCCTGCAACCTGCACCCCCACTAACTACACCTTCATTACCTATGCTTCCTTCTGGTGCTTGCAATTCCCCTCAGTGTCCCTGACATGGTGAGACAAAGGGGGAAATCTAAGAACGGCTCGGCCTGGTAGCCAAGCCGACCACGAGTGGCTCTCCGACCCCCACCTGCACCATCTCCTAAATCGTCACCTGCTTCATCTTCCTTTCCCTCTTCTCAGTCGTAGTCTCGACAAAGCCCCAACAACCTCCTGCCCCTATCCTTGCCCTCCGCAAGCCGGATGAAAAATTCCATGGGTTTTAACCTGGAGCCTTCATTCGATTTGTCCTCCACTTCACTGTCGCTTCCTATAGTTCCACTCAACTCACCGGCGAGCGCACCAGTCCATCCAGAGAACCCAACCAATCAGCCTCACCTGGGAGCACAACCAAATTTCCTAGGAACACAACCAGGGCCTCATTCCTTTTCAGATTCAGTACCAGACTCACAATTGCAGGACAACCTTGCCATCTTGCAAGGTTTGGTATTTGAACTACGAAAAGGCCTGGATGACCTTCAGTTTCATATGGAAATCCTGGACAAGAAGGCTTCAACGCTCCTGTAAATGCTCTCAACTCTGCAGGGGGTCTGTCACTCGGCAGCAGGAGCGGGTGAAGCCTCAGGGGGTGGAAATGGAGACGACTCAGGGGATGGAGGAGCAGGTGCTACAGAGGTTGGCGACGAAGATGATATGGGAGGTTCCATGCATGAGCCCATGGAGGAAGGAGGCACATTTGTCGAAGAGGAAGGTATTGGAGGTGACATTGACACAAAAAATGTCATGCACGTAGCCATGGAGGAGGGAGGTACATGGGGCGAGAAGGATTCGGTCGAATGCGATGCCGACACAGGAGCCACCATGCACGAGCCCATGGAGGAGGGAGGGACAATTGTTGAAGAGGAAGTTGCACCTGCTGCAAATCCGCCGACCAACGCCACCTCCCCATTCGTGTGGCCCTGCAACAAGCTCACCACATGACCGACACATGTGTCTTTATGTTAGTTTATCCAAGTCTTTGAATTTCTTTTGCCTCATGGGGCCTATGATCATATTTGGTATGTTGTTTTATGGAGACTGTAATTTTTATGTTTAAGTTTTGTCATTTTCAGATTGGTAGCTTAAGACAATGGGATTTTACTCTGACTGGCTGGCTAAATTGGTTTCCCTTTGGGGTAGTTCAGCTATTATAGTCCGGAACTCTTGATGATCTGTAACTTTGGTTTTTTGAAGGCTTTTTATACAACCCTTATTTACAAAAAAAAACAACTGCTAATGTTTTCTAAAATGAAATAAAATAGAGCTTGTGAGAGGCTGGCCACACCCATGTTTATTATTATTATCAATATTAAGGAAGACATTAAAAAGACAAGTGGGAAGGTATTTAAATCTGGATTTTCAAAAACCAAATATAATGAGAAAATAAGTGTGCAAGAAGATGTTTTCTAGCTTTATCCAAACAAAAAAAAATTCCATCACTGCAATTGCAATTTAATATTAATGAACCTTACCTCTCTGGATAGTTGCATGCAGGTTTTGGGCAGTGTTTCTAAATCCTTGATCTTTTCTTCCCTCTCAATCTTCACTTTTCAACCTACATGATGTGATACAGTCTAATTTCCAAAGAATCCTCGTGACTTGTAAGTTGTGAGCAGTACAATTTCTAAAGAATCCCCATGACTTGTAAGTTGTGAGCATGCAAGTGCTGCTCAACCTATGCTATAATATTTGTAACTCATGCAATGTGCTATGCATGCAAATTGCAAGTTTCAACATCCATATGCTATAGAATTTGTAACATGTACTATGCATGGCCTTTGCTATAGAATTTATAACTTGTGTTATGTATGCTTTACACAAAAATCAACATTCAAATTTAGGATAGGAAGTTGTTATATATATATATATATATATATATATATATATATATATATATATATATATA
>SNQJ01S0010892.1:115150-137707 GCA_010110895.2 Picea sitchensis | reverse complement strand
GTGATATAAAGTGTTATGTTCGATGAGGTTCCGAGTTCAAAAAGGGGCATACGTATAGCACCTGAACGAGATCACTATATGGTGGTGTGTGTCTGATTGGATGATCTCGCTATTCAGTGAATGCAATTACATACGAATTTGATTTTTTTTAACATACTATATTCATAATAAACCAAAAACAAAATCAACTTATATCAGATATTTTAATGAATAACATTTAATGGGAGGAGCTCCAAGGGTTAGCTTAACTGGACTTGAGTTTGAGGTGAGATCTCTCCCTAGTGATGGGTTCAACACTCTTGATCCCCTTGGGGTTAGGCCTCGTAATGAGGGATGATGGTTTAAAAACATCTAATGGGAATGAATTTGGATAACAGATTAGATAGTAATGCAATTGTAAACAAATTTACTTTTTATATTTTATTTTTTTATACACTATAATATAGTAAATAAATTTTTTTTTATATAATTTCATCTAAACCAGTCATGATTCCCCTCACCACTCTCTCTCATGGCATTATAACCTGTATAGGAAATACCCTTTAGTAGTTATTCAACTTTTTCCTTTTTATATTAATGGCATAAATATTCACATTACCTTCTTTAACAAAGGTTCATCATTTCCAAACCATTACTCATATTTTTTTTCAGAAAGCGCACGTTTGCATCCGTGAACCCTAGACCCTAGTTTGGTAGTCTTGTTTGCATCTGCCATGGTGAGGGTATCCCCCGAGCCCCCTCCTGTCTTTGAATCTGAAATCATTGGCTTTAAGCAAATGATCGGTTCTCTGGGAAACCCCTCAATTCGCCCAACGCACACCCAATTTGTCAAAAAGTTAGACATGGTCCCTGAAGTTGCGATCCCTCGGGAAGCTCAATCCATAGCCCTCTATTATGCATCAAAATGACTCATCAACCAATTTGTAGGGCTTTGGCCATCTCTAAGACATGTTGATCTTTGGATTGCATGAAACTAGAAGCCTTTAATCAACAGGCGAATGAGCCATTTTTTCTGCGGTAAGGGATTTTTCATTTTTTATTTTGAGCTAAAAGAAGACCAGGATCTCATTTTTCATAGTGGCCCTTACTTTTCCGGCACAACGGGCTTATATATTAATCGATGGACCCTATATTTTGATCCAGAAAGTGACATACCCTCTGCAGTTCAGTTTGGGTTCGCCTTCCCCATCTCCCTTTCCACTGTTGGGGGGACGAATCTCTAAAGAATATTGGGGATACAATAGGAAAATATATTGATATATCTAAACCCAAATCTGCAATGTTCTCCTATGCTCAAATATATGTTGAAGTAGATCTGGAAAAAGGGTTTCCTGAAGCTATCAAACTATCTCTGGATGTCTGTACCCACATCAAAAGCTAGACTATGAGCAAATTCCTTTCAAATGTAAAGGGTGCCATGAATATAGACATTTTGTAAGAAATTTCCCAAAGAACAAGCAAGGAGTGACTGAAAAAGAAGAAGCACAATATGAGGGATGGAAACAGGTAAGAAAAAAAGCCAACACTGGAAGAAATGGAGGCTCAAAGACTTGAGAGGCAATTCCATCGCAAAACACTAATTCTGGACCAGTGGACCACATAGCCAAATCCTCTGAAGCAACTCAAGGCTCTGACCGGTCACCGCACAAAGGGAAGGTGCCAACATCTACGAACTCATTTGAGGCACTTGGAGAATCCTCTGTAGGAAGAGAAAGGATCAATGAACCTATACCCTCGATCTCCACTCATGAAATCACAAATCCTCTACATTTCGTACAAGTAATGGATTCAGTTGGGGAGGATTCAGGAGAAGAGGAAAATTTTCAGGAAGCAAACATGGAAGAAGTCCAAGAGACAAAGATTATAGATCCCCCAAAATTAACCAAAGCCAAAGGAACAACGCAGGAAAACACAGAGGAAGGTGAAATCATAACATAAAATATCAGAAAATCAGGAAGGCGCACAAACATAGATGTTAGGGAAGACAACACCAATAAAGAAATAGTGCTAGGGAAACAATATTCCATTGAAATCTCACTCAACAACACAGGAAGAAGAGGTGGGAGCAGGGGAGGAGAAGATCATCTTGTCCCAAGTAGATGAACCCCCTCCACTCATCGTTAATGAAATTTCTCTCATGGAATTGCAAAGGCTTCGACAATAACTCCAAGGTCAAAGCTCTTTAAGATCTTGTCAAAATAGAGAATCCTACTATAATTCTCCTCCAGGAAACTAAAATGGAGGATTCCTTAGTGTTAGAACAAGCCAAAAAATCTCTTTGAATAGGGGAACGAACAACCATAAGCTCATCAAGCGCCTCAGGAGGCATCCTAACTTTGTGGGACTTAGAAATCTGGAAAGAAGAGGTAACCCTTTGTGCCAAAAATTGGATCCTTACTATTTTAAAGCATAACAATACCAACTCAAAAATTTCCTTAATAAATATTTACATGCCAAATAGATATTCAGATAAGATAGAATTCCATTATTCTTTGTTTTCAATCCGAGATTCCTTGGATACTGCCTCAATAGTGGTGGGTGGCGATCTCAACAACTATCTTTATCAAACTGAAAAGAGGGGATGAAGCCAGGTGAGAGACTCCTAAAGTGAAAAATTGTCTAATCTCATATCATAATGGGATCTTCATGATATTCTCCCGCTAAAAGGGAAATTCACTTGGAATAATCGTTGGGCCAAACCAAATCACATAACAATTTGGTCGGATAGATTCTTCGTCAACAATGATTTCCTCCTTTCTCCCTTTGACATTTCCTCAAGTATTATTCCCTCTGCCATATCAGATCATAAACCTATCTCTCTTAATTTTTTCCCTCCTCAAAATTTCAGACCCCTGCCTTTTAGATTCAACCCTCTTTGGCTTGACTCCCCTCTCATCCCTAACCTGGTTCAACAATCCTGGTCGCCTTCCATCAATGACTCACTAAATTATGTTTGGGAAAATAAGCTTAAAGTGGTCAAACAAGTGCTTAAGGAATGGGCTAAATCCACCTTTATTCCGCCAAATAAAGAAAGGAAATCTAGACTATCATAGTTAATAGACATCCAAATAAAAATAGAAAATGAAGATGTAACTCAGGAAGCTCTAATCAAGGAAAAATAAGCCTATTAGAAACTCCATTCTACAATGAGGAAAGAAGAGGAACACTGGAGATTAAAATCTAGGAGATTATGGTTAAAATCATACAATTCAAATACCTCCTTCTTTCACAAACAAGCCCAACAACGAAGGGAAAGGAACACCATTACAAATATTCATTCAATCAAAGTCTGAGCAAACCATTGATAATTTCAATCAAATCAAATTAGTAACAACCTAACACTTTGCAGAGTTATATTCTCAAAAAAACCAAGAAGAAAACAAAACAATCACTCAAGAGATGTTAGAGCATATTCCACAAAACATAACAACGTAAGACAATGAACTTCTTATTAAAGAGATCTCAGAGGAAGGAATACTCCAAGCTATAAGGAGCCTTGATCAAGATAAAGCCCCAGGTCTAGACGACTTCTCAATCAGATTATACAATCACTTATGGGGCCTTATCAAATATGACTTCCAACGCATGTTAAACTACACTCTTCAGAAGAAGAAAGTGGGCGGAGCCACCAACTCAACCTTCTTGGCCTTAATTCTAAAGGAAACAAACCCTTTAATTTTTTCTAGATTTCGACCAATATCTCTCTGCAACTCTTCCTACAAGATTCTCACTAAGATTATTGCCTCGAGACTAAAACCCCTTCTTTCGAAATTGGTTTCTGAAAATCAAGGCGGGTTCACAGAAAATAAACAAATAACTGATAACATAATTTTAGTCCAAGAGGCTATCCATTCCAGCAAGGGGTGAAAAGATAAAAGCATGGTAATTAAATTAGATATGGAAAATTCCTTTGATTGTGTAAAGCACACCTTTCTCTCAAAAGTATTAAACAAGTATGGTTTCTCCTCAGAATTCATAGACTGGATTAAAGCTTGTAATGATTCTCCGTGGATAGCTCTGATGATAAATGGTTTTTCGACACAATTTTTCAAATCAAGCAGAGGGACAAGTGTTGGAGAAATTTCTATTTTCGGCACACTAGTTCAGTGGGAGTTAACTGACTAGTTCTATTTTAGACTTTATAGTCTTAGACCATCACTATTATGCATGCATTCCTAATTATAGGATGTCATTGCCTATATGAGTGAAGATCAATCACTCATTGATAAGATCATAATATACATTGATTCTCATTCTTCATTGTGTATCTCTCTTCCTTTTCTTGATAAGCTTTGTTTGTGTATGCTTTAGCTAGGTCTCCCATGTAGGTTTCCATGAAACAATGACATGGTATCAGAGCCGAGCTGCTTTGAGCAACTTAGACAAGCCAAAGAAGAACAAAAGAGTCCTTGAGTAAACCTAGTTTCCACAATCGTTGTGGCCTATCCCTATCGAAAGGTGCAATGATTGCAATCGTCGTGGCCTATCCCTGTCAAAGGGTGTGACAATCACACTCAAACTTAATACAATTTCTTTTTCCAGGCATCGTCGCGGCCTATACACATCCAAGGTGCGACGTCATCGCACTGTGTTCTTCATCTGGGGTGTGACGATTCAATTTTTGACAATCTTCGCACTATGTCCTTCACTAGGGTGTGACGATTCAACATCGTTGCACTTTACCCTTCTCTAGGGTGCAACGATTCAACAACCCAGCAAAAATTGGTTTTTCTGCAGTAAAATTGTGATATCTCGAAATCCACGATCCAGGTCGAGATGAAATTTTTACCAGAGTCGTATGACATAGGGATGCTCATGCTCACCAAAAATATCCAAAACCCACATCATATTTTAGGATATATAGTTGTTTTATCATATATATAACTGCCATAGCACCGTCGGTCATATCTCAGAATCCACGATCTAGGTTTTTAGGATCTTTTCAGAATCAATAGTAGGGATGGAGGCGATGCAACTTATTCAATCAAATATGGTGATAATACTCACACCATACAACTATTTTGAATGGATTTTGAAGGCCGCATTCCAACTCAAAAGAAAAAGATTGTATAATTTGACGATGGCGACGAAAACAAAACCTACATCAACGATTGAGAAGACCAGATGGGCAAACCGTAAGAATGAGGCCACATGACTACTTCTTGATTTAATCTCCATTGATTTATGGTTTCATGTTTCCGCATGCAAGACTCCAAAAGAGATCTGGACCACTTTGGAAGGACTCTTTGAAAATCAGGATGAGATGCGAGGTCATATGCTTGAGGTAGAGTTGAATACCTTAGACCCTAAAAGTTTTGATAATATACATGATTTCTTTACTAAATTTAAATATTTGATATTGAGCTTGGGTGAATGTGGTATTGACAAGTCTACACAAGAGAAACAACTTATTCTAACAATGTTGGCCAAGCTAGGACCATAATACACTGTATATGTCTCTAATTTCCATTCTAGCAGATGTCTTTTTGGAAAAAAATGGAAAATGCCTATGCTGGCTCAATTCATCGAGTCTCTTACACAAGAGCAGAAAAAACTCATATAGATGGGCCTCATCAAGGATCCCAAAGCACATGCACTCATCATGGATGATGGAAAAGGATCTTCCAAACAAAATGGTAAGGAGAAACAAAACGAGAAGGAGGGATATTCCAAACCCTTTAACGATTCTTCAGGTTCCAAAGACTCTTCAGATTGAAAGAATAAGAAGAAGGGAAAGAAATGCACTTACTGCAATAAACCGAATCATGAATAATCCACATGCATGAAGAAACAAATTGATCTTATGGCACAAGAAATTCAACATAACAACCTTGGAAACTTCATTCCAGAGGGAGTCAAGAAGTAGAAGGAAGAAGATCCTGCTCCTAAGAAAGGTAATCATCATGCTCTGGCTGCAATTAATTCCTCATCTAATTCATGGATTATAGATTTTGGTGCATCCCATCATATGGCAGTGAAAGAGGAAGTTTTCTCTTCTTTGAGTCCATGCTCAAGAACCCCTATTTTCATGGGGGATGATACTCCAGTAGCAATAGCAGGAGAAGGGAGAGTGGAACTCCACAATGAAAGTTTTGAGAATCTTCTGCATGTTCCAAATATTTCTATGAATTTGCTCTGAGTTTATCAGATCACTCAGAAAGGTAAAAGGGTTGAATTTACATCAAATTCAGTTTCAGTAATTGACATGCATGACAATTCCATCATTGCAATTGGTGAGGTGGATCACAAGCCAAGGTTGTATAAATTCACTAAGTTTTCTGACAATGACTCCTCTATTCTACTTACACATAAGGAGAGTAATTTACATGCACCTCCAGTGCAACATGCATATACTCTTGTGCTTCCATCAGTTTCAAACATCAGAGATGATTCCATACACTCAGATTCTGTACATGGAAATAAGCAGGTAGTACAACTAGATAAGAAGCCAACGCTGAAGCTTCAATAGATTCCCAAGAAGGCATAGACCACATTTCATGAAGCAAACAACCTTGTAGGGAATCCATTGGATTCAAGGAGGGCTCGATCTTAGCATGAGGAGTCTTCTCATGTATTTTCATCTTCAGAACCTACGATGACCATGCATTGCTATATGGTTCAATTTGCTGATCCGAAGACCTACAATAAGGCTGTGGGAAATCCAATATGGCAAGTAACCATGCAGGAGGAGCATGACTCTCTCCTAGAGAATCAGAGTTGGCATCTGGTTCCACTTCCACGAGAAATGAATATTTTCAGGTGCATATGGGTCCACAGGATCAAGAGGTACAAGGCCCGATAGGTTTCCAAAGGAATTCATCAGATCCATAAAGATTTCTACATATTCACGAAGACTTTCAGTGAGCAGAAGTTTCATACTTTGCGGGATCGTCTTGCAGTGAAGAATACAGTTGCCTAACAACTGCCATTTTCTTCTTTTGATACATTATCTTTTGAGGGGGGGTTTTGTTCCCACGTGGCTTTCCCTCTTTCCTCACTTTTATTCAATGTTCATTAGTTTAATTGTACATGAGTATCTAATATGGCCTAGTAGCCGTGACTCATTTTTTACTCCATAGTGATGTTTAGGGGGGGTGTTGGAGATGTTTTTATTTTCGGCACACTAGTTCAATGAAGTAACACTAGTTCAGTGGGAATTAATTGACTAGTTATATTTTAGACTTTCTAATCTTAGACCATCACTATTATGCATGAATTTCTAATTATAGGATGTCATTGCCTATATGAGTGAAGATCAATAACTCATTGATAAGATCATAATATACATTGATTCTCATTCTTCATTGTGTATCTCTCTTCCTTTTCTTGATAAACTTTGTTTGTGTATGATTTAGCTAGGTCTCCTATGCAGGTTTCCATGAAACACTGACACTAAGGCAGGTTTGTCTTTTGTCACCCTCACTCTACATTCTAATGGTAGACTCTTTAAGCCAAAAGTTTGAAGAAGAACGCAAATTGGGGTGCCTTCCCAGAATCCAAATTGCCTTAGGATTTAAAGCAATAAACCATTCCCAATTTTCAGATGACACACTTCTCCTTGGAGCTGCCTCTCCCATCATAGCCAAGAGGTTCAAGCTAGTTCTGGAAAACTTCTTAATAGCTTCACGAGGGGAAATTAATATCAGCAAAAGCATAATCTACAAATGGAACATTCCAGAACATCATCAAGATACTATTTCTAGAGTTTTTAGATTTCCAATGCTTGTAAACTAGAAATCCTTTAATTATCTTGGCATGACCATCTCCCAAAACATAATTTCCTCACAGTTTGGATAAATTAACCAGCGGAATTCAAAGTTGGGGTGCTCGTTTGTTAAATTCGACAGGAAAAATTGTTCTCATCAAATCTATTTTGTCTTCTCTCACTGTTTTTTAGTGTGCAAGATTAATGGCCCCTAAAGGAATCCTTGAAATTTTTTTAAGGAATCTACGAGTATTTTTCTGGGAAGGGGGGAAAACAAACACAAAAAAATTTCATCTCGTCAACTAGACAATTGTGTGTCAACCAAGTAGTAAAAGAGGTTTGGCAATTCATAATCCATATCTCATGAATATATCTCTAGGAGAAAAGATGGTTTGGTGCCTCATCACGGGATCCTTGGACCAGTGGAATCAAGCCATTTTAGCCAAATATATTAGCTCTCCCAGAATTTGTAGCCTGGACTCTTCCCTCCCCCCCAATGGATCTCCAATTTGGAAACTAATCAGGATGGCAACCCCTATGATTCAATCCAAACTTTCTTGGGCCCTTGAGAATGGAGCCCTCATCAATGTCTGGATGGATATCATTATGGGGAAGGCACCTCTAGATAAAATAGAATCTCTAAACCCCCTTAAGCTCTGGTGCATCTCCAATGGTTACTCCAAGCTCCAAGACCTTTCCGAGTGGACAATAAATGACCATTGATAAGCCTGGAAAACTATATCGCCCCCTGATCAACTCCTTCCTCTTCTCCCTATTCTCTTTGAGCAACTTGCTGGATGTGGCCCCCTCAACACTCATTACAAAGATACTCGATGTTTGGATGCTGTAAAATTTTAGTTAAATCGGGCTATGCTAGTCTTCTTTCAAATTACCCAGGGTCAACTCCTTCCAAGATTTGGTCTTGCATATGGTCTGGGCCCTCGCTTCCAAAAATCAATGCCTTTATCTGGGTCTTGATCCACGTCAAAGTTCTTACATTTGATAACCTTCAAAAGAGAGGCATTGTTGCCCCTTCTAGATGTTCTCTATGCAAGGCCTCAAAAGACACAATTCAACATCTGTTCTATGATTTCCCCTTCTCCCTACAATTATGGGATCTCATGCTTTCTTCTCTTTGTCCTAAATTTCTCCCTCCTTCCAATTGGAACAAAATGTTCGTTCATTGGAAGCAAAGATATGCTGGCAGCTTCAATAAAAAACTTCTTTTTGCAAGTCTTTGGAGGAAGATACCAAAGTTTACTTTCTGGGGATTTTGGCTAGCAAGAAACAAGGCCATTTTCCAAAATAAAATTCTTTCCCCCCAAAGGATCCAGATGAAAGATTACAGTCTTCTCTCAGAAGTCTTTTCCATTCCAAAAAAAATTCCAGACAATCAAGTTCTGCCTACAGATTTAGAGAAAATATAGATAACCAACATCTTAGGAAACCACTCTGTCAACTGCACCAATCTAACTAAAAAACCAAAGCATTACCTGTGGCAGCTGCGATTATCCAATCGAGAACTTTACCACTAGAAATGTCAACAAAACTCTCAGATTTTATTTTTTGATGGAACATCCACAGGCAACACAGGGGTGACATGCGCGGGGGGATTTGTCTTCGACTCTGAAAGAAAAAAGGTTCTGGATTTCGCTTGGGGATTAGGAAAAACCACTAATAATCATGCATAGGTCCTTGCAACATTCATGGGACTTTGCCTCATTCCAACCAATAGATATTTAAGACTTATAGTAATTGGATATTCTGATTTGATCACAAGGGGACTTCGTCAAAATCTCAAGACCACACATCCTAATATTGCCAGAACTCTTCTTTGAATCAAAGACATGGAACACAAATTTGGCAAAGTCATCTATTACCATGTTTTTAGAACTCATAACACCATTGCCGACTCCTTCACTAAAGAATCAAACCAGTTTGATACCAGGCAGCTAAGGCAAGGCTCCACATTCAACTATGAACCTATCCCCTAATCATTTTGCACCCTGCTCGTTACCATACTTGGACAATCTCTCGCACACATCCACTTTATCCATCACTTCCCTGAGACAATATTCATTTCACTCCCTATCCACGTGCCACACTCCTCCCATGCATGTCGACAGGGCTCATGATTGATTCCCTCCTTCATTTATGCTCCCCCACTCACTTCTCCCAGTCACTTCTGCCTCCCCCTCACCCTAGAAACAATACTCAGTACCCTGCTCTCCCACCTGCAACATTCCTGGCATGTCCTGGATATCTAAGGGATATACGACCATGGCCTTACCTTCTGTCATCCACTCGCGCGGATCTCACCCCACCAATGTCATGTCATTTGATCTTATCCATTGTGCTCTATTATCACCAACTCTCATTGTTCGCTAGTGTGGAATGCTTTGAAGCACAAAGGTGGAAGCATTGTTCGATACTAGCCCTGGTTGTCCATTTTGTTGTTGGTAGCACTGTTCAATCACCTCGCAACTATGTGGCGTCATAGCAGAGGTGACTGTCAATGTTCATAATGCACCATGGGAAGAATCTAGGAGCACATACAAGCACAAAAAGAGGAAATTGCAACGCTCAAGACTCAATTGGAACAAAAATATCAGAAAATACAGGCACAGGAGCAACACCATAGTGAATAATTGGCCCTAGTCATGCGTACAGTCAACATGAATTCGTCTCTGATTTTATCCATCCGTCGGTCTCGACAGTAACAAGGCACACATGAGCATAATCACCAAGTAGTATCAACAGAATCCACAGCTTCAAATGAAACCATCCAACAATTACATCAAAATGCTCCTCTGGTTCCAACAACGGTTCAGGCAGAATACATAAGCCCAACAACAGCTCAGAAAAATGAGGCCCACCAACAAATTCAGGTGGACACAAATTTGCATTTACACTAGTTACATGTATTGCAAAGTTTTGTATATGCTATGTTCCTTTGTAGCCATCTTCCCATGGAATTTTGGCATAAATTACAAAATCACATCTCAGAAATTGTAGATAGACATGGGGACAAAGACATCAAGATGTCTTGATACACATTTGGCCTACAGGCAGTTTGTAATTCTGGCTTTTTTGGGAGAAATCTAGGCCCTTTTTTAATACAATTATATCCTTTTTCTGTTAAAAAAACACAATTTATATAAAATGCCTTCAATGTTATTCATTTAAGGAATTTTATTAAATTGTTTTTATTTACTTAAATGAATACTATTTAATGGGAAATAAAATTTTATAATGATAATAACCATAATTTTTAGCTGTACAACATAGCCTTAATGTCCTTTCATGAATGGACACAAGGATGGTGTATTGGCTACTAGGTGAAGGAAGTGACCACTATGGTTTGCATGGAAACTAACAATGTTGGAGGTATCTTGTAACGTACCCAACCATCCCTATACACTCTTGGGGTCAGGGTATAAATTTGATGGGAAATCCTACTTGTCAAGTAAAATTTTTATGACGAGTTTCTTCTTAAAATTGCACTTCCCGTGACATTTTATTTTTATTTTTGCTAGTCATTTAAATAATATGTGTCATATGTGTTTTTTTTCATTTTTATTGTAAATACAAAAGCATCCCAGACACAACATAAAATTATTATGAAATTGCATTTAACATAACATCATCAAATTTTCACATGGAATACAACACCATTAAAAACATAAATAGAAAATCTTAACAAATTACATTGATATAGCATCTTTTTCACATGGAATACAACACCATTAAAAACATAAATATAAAATCTTAACAAATTACATTGATATAACATCTTGCACACAATTTCAATTTTGAAAATCGCCAAATAATAGGTTTCAACTTCTTTCTATGCCTCAATTCCGCATAGATCCAATCACTGTACAAAAACAATTGACCAAACACTAAGTAGTAGGCATGTAATGATGCCAAGATATCTACAACCTATAGGAAAAGGAAAAAAGTAGTTACTAATGGTTGTTGTAAAATAATAATATAAGTCATAGATTGCAAAATTTGAAATAATTATCATTATTAATATAATGCAATAATAAATATTATTGAATTATTTTGGATTTTCTTTTTTAATAACAACTGCTAATGTTTTCCCTGGATGGGGTGGCAGTGCGGGACACATGTCACCAGGAGAGGGCACGAAGCGGCCAACATGGCGATGGCCATGTGACAGGAGCGTTGCACACCCTCCCACCACCCTCATGCATTTAATCCAAGCTCGCGTAGGCCTAGGCACCATTACTCTCAGTGCGCCTGGCCTAAGCTCGTTGTCATTTCGATGGCTTAGAGCCATGAATTCAAATTTACTCTACTTGTGCACCTTTGCCTCCTTCAGTAATCTCGATAGCATGAATTCTACCATATGCATTTGCAGAGGTTCTCTTCCAAGGCTGAGACCTTCTGAAACATGCACCCCCAGTAGCTACACCTTCATTACCTATGCTTCCTTTCAGTACTTGCAATTCCCCTCAGTGTCCCTGGCATGCCGAGACAAAGGGGGAAATCTAAGCGCGGCTCGGCCTAGCAGCCAAGCCGACTACGAGTGGCTCTCTGACCCCCACCTGCACCATCTCCTAACTCGTCACCTGCTTCATCTTCCTCGCCCTCTTCTCAGTCGCAGTCTCGAAAAATCCCCAACAACCTCCCGCCCCTCTCCTTGCCCTCCGTAAGCCGGATGAAAAATTCCATGGGTTTTAACCTGGAGCCTTCATTCGATTTGGCCTCCACTTCGCTGTCGCTTCCTGTAGTTCCACCCAACTCACTAGCGAGTGCACCAGTCCATCCAGAGAACCCAACCAGTCAGCCTTACCTGGGAGCACAACCAAATTTCTTGGGAACACAACCAGGGCCTCATTCCTTTTCAGATTCAGTACCAGACTCACAATTTCAGGACAACCTTGCCATCTTGCAAGGTCTGGTATTTGAACTACGACAAGGCTTGGATGACCTTTAGTTTTATATGGAAATCTTGGATGAGAAGGCTTCAATGCTCCTGCAAATGCTCTCAACTCTACAGGGGGTCTGTCACTCGGCACTAGGAGCGGGTAAAGCCTCAGGGGGTGGAAACAGAGATGGCTCAGGGGATGGAGGAGCAGGCACTACAGAGGTTGGCGACGAAGATGATATGGGAGGTGCCATGCACGAGACCATGGAGGAGGGAGGCACATTTATCGAAGACAAAGGTATTGGAGGCGATGTTGACACAGGAACTGCCATGCACACGACCATGGAGGAGGGAGGTACATGGGGCGAGAAGGATTGGGTTGGATGTGACATCGACACAGGAGTCGCCATGCATGAGCCCATGGAGGAGGGAGGGACAATTGTCGAAGAGGAAGGTGCACCTGCTGCAGACTCGACAACCAACGCCACCTCCCCATTTGCGTGGCCCTGCTACAAGCCCACCACATGACTGACACATGTGTCTTTATGTTAGTTTAGCCAAGTCTCTGAATTTCTTTTGCCTCATGGGGCCTATGATCATATTTGGTATGTTGTTTTATGGAGACTGTAATTTTTATGTTTAAGTTTTGTCATTTTCAGACTGGTAGCTTAAGACAATGGGATTTTACTCTGACTGGCTAGATGAACTGGTTTCCATTTGGGGCAGTTCAGCTATTATAGTCCAGAACTCTTGATGATACTGCAACTCTGGTTTTTTGAAGGCTTTTTATACAACTCTTATTGACAAAAAGAAACAACTGCTAATGTTTTCTAAAATAAAATAAAATAGAGCTTGTGAGAAGCTGGCCACACCCATGTTTATTATTATTATCAATATTAAGGAAGACATTAAAAAGACAAGTGGGAAGGTATTTAAATCTGGATCCTCAAAAACCAAATATAATGAGAAAATAAGTGTGCAAGAATATGTTTTCTAGCTTTATCCAAACAAAGACAATTTCCATCACTGCAATTGCAATTTAATATTAATGAACCTTACCTCTCTGAATAGTTGCATGCAGATTTTGGGTAGTGTTTCTAAATCCTTGATCTTTTCTTCCCTCTCAACCTTCACTTTTCAACCTACAGGGTGTGATACAGTCTAATTTCCAAAGAATCCTCGTGACTTGTAAGTTGTGAGTAGTACAATTTCTAAAGAATTCCCATGACTTGTAAGTTGTGAGCATGCAAGTGCTACTCAACCTATGCTATAATATTTGTAACCCATGCAATGTGCTATGCATGCAACTTGCAAGTTGCAACATACATATTCTATAGAATTTGTAACATGTACTATGCATGGCCTTTGCTATAGAATTTATAACTTGTGTTATGTATGCTTTACACAAAAATCAACATTCAAATTTAGGATAGAAAGTTGTTATATATATTGAGTAGTACAATTTCTAAAGAATTCCCATGACTTGTAAGTTGTGAGCATGCAAGTGCTACTCAACCTATGCTATAATATTTGTAACCCATGCAATGTGCTATGCATGCAACTTGCAAGTTGCAACATACATATTCTATAGAATTTGTAACATATACTATGCATGGTCTTTGCTATAGAATTTATAACTTGTGTTATGTATGGTTTACACAAAAAATCAACATTCAAATTTAGGAAAGTTGTTATATATATATATATATATATATATATATATATATATATATATATACAGACAAAGTTTTGATTTTCCCGTCAAATTGATGATTTCAAAAATTAAGTGAACATCATTAATGATGTGTTAATTTACAAATTGCAAGTATTTGACGATTAAAAATTGAAAAAATGGGTAAACACCCGTCAAATTTAACCACTTCTTGGGGGTAGTGGGGAATTTCAAAATTTCCTTCCACCAACCTTATATTTTTCTTTGATACCTTTTTGTCTCGTTCCCAACCTTTTAGCTAGGTCGAGATGCATTTTTCATAGCTCTAATATTGTAATTCCTCTTTGTCCTATTATTAATTAATTATTGCATGCTAATATGACAATGCATGCTCATGCATACACACTTACAAATGAACATTATGATGACGACGACGACGATTAACATCCACTGAGACCAAAATTGGTCTATTGAACCTTAAGAAAAGTAAGAGATTACTTGGATTTATTTAAAATGTTATTTCGATGTTTGAAAAGAATTAAGAGAAACATTCCAAGATCACTAAAGTTTTGATGACTTAGAAGGTTAGGAAGGTTGGTATTGTGACAAATATTTTGAAATTTGGATCTAATTTGGGTATATGCAGGGCATTCTAGAAGAAAATGCTTTTCATATTCAACCCTCTTGGTGTCACAAAGGTGAAAGATTCTTTCTTTCCACGGTGTTTTGTGGATTTCCCAATGCCCAATTTCACTATGCAACTCATGAGAATTAGTTCTTATTTTAGCAATATTGATTCTCTTCTTTACGCTAGTCAAAGCAGGGAGAAACTTTTGATCTTCAAGGTTAGAGTTAACCACCTTCTTATAATATCTTAATTTTATTTTATCCTCTAATTCTTTATGCAACATAACAACATTTAAAACCATAATATAAACAACATTAACTCAATACAAATACAATAAACCATAACAATTATCTTTATGGAAATAAGACACCAACTTGCTACATATGAAGGATGATCCACCCAACCATAGGCTCATTGTTGCATTTTGTATCTTTGTAACAAGCCACCCCCAAGTTGAGGATATGATTCCATAAGGAAGAATTTCTCCTATGGCTGGCTCTAGTCCTTTCACACAATCCAATTTCCCAACAAATCATTGTATTTTATCTCTTATAAAAATTCCAACCTACCAAATTTCTTTCCCCTTGATTCTGCACAACCCAAGGAATGAGATCCCCTTCTTCACCACACACTCCCCTCGAGATATCCCACTTCCCTCTAGGGCTCTAGCATAGACTGGCCAATAAATCTCTCTACTGGTGGCTCTAAGAATTCTTAGTTGTAATGGAGTTTCTCAATGGAAATAATTCCTCATGCACATGGGAAACATTCCCACATAATTTTGATAACAAACATAACTATCATTATGTTACAATCATGACAACATAGGCTCTTCCCCAAGGCTTCCTATATAATGATGGAGATTCTACCCTTGCATAACCAAAATTCATGGACTATGTATGCATGCTCATGACTCACCATGTGGCTTCCTAATAAGCCCATGTGTCTCACTTGGGATTTTTTTTTCCAAGTAACAACGCCTAGGGAAAACCCCCATGTACTTCCCCTCATTTTGAGGATGGTACCCAGGGAAAACACTAGATTCTTTAGGGATTGAAGTTGTTACAAAAATATACTCATTATGAGATCAACATGTCACTTTATGGGAATACAACCCAGGCGGGGAGGATACCACTCCATCCCATAACCACTTACGCTAGACCCAATTGACAACACTTTGACAACTTATCACAAGGTTTATATGGTTTAGGATATCATAAAGTCAAATACTTATGATTAGAATAAAATAATATTATATGGATTTGGCCCCCTTTGAGCCCACGAAGTCCCCTTTCTTCCTCTCTCATGGAATCATACCCCCAATGTTTTAATCCTTGTCCGTATGTAGCCAGTGATGTATTTTTCTTATAAACTTTTAATGTAAAATAATTACATATTACATTGCTTGGTCCTCAACCATTTATCATATAAAAAATTATACATTTCTAATTTGGGGATCAAAACTGGGGTGTCACATTCGCCCACACCCCCGCCCCCCCCAAGTTTTAGACCGTCCTTAGTGCACATCATCATATGCATATCTCTATTCTATCAAATATCTCTAGTGGATCACAAAATGTAGTTGATATCTTGGTGAAAATTCTCAACTTCAAAGTGCTATTCTTTGGCTTCACTTCCAAAAATACATGCTCTCCCACTTTTCCTATCATGTCCTACCTTTAAATTTTGTTTAATCTTGACCATTTTCTCTTCGATTTCCTTGAGAAAATCTGGTCCAAGTACTACTCTATTGTCTATATTGCCCGAACGCATTGGTGTATTGCATTTTCTATAGTATAAAACTTCAAATGGACTCATTTTTAATAAAGCTTGATACCCTTTGTTGTAGGAAAATTCAACCAAATACAAGTAATCCTCCCACTAGGATGGATTATCTATCACATACATTATCAACATGTATTCAATCACTTGGTTAACTCTCTCTGTTTTCCCATCTTTTTGTGGATGATAGGTTGAACTAAAATTTATATTTGTGCCAAATCATCTGAGCAATCCATTCAAAATTTTTGAAGTAAACTTTGGATCTAAGTTTGAGACAATTTCCTTAGGTACTCCATGCAACCTAGCAATTTATTTCATATATATTTCTTTTATATTCACTGACTTATGAGTCAATTCAACTGGAATAAAGTGAACAACGTTTGTCAATTTATCCACTACTACCATTATGGAGTCATGTTGCCTTATAGTTTTTGGCAATTTAGTGATAAAATCAATGGTTACCACTTCCCATTTCAACTCTAAAATTGGCAATTGTTGTATAAAATCAACCAGGTCTTTGTGCTTAGCCTTTACTCTTTGACATTCCATACACTTGAATATGTAATTATCCACATCCTTTTTCATTCCTCGCCAAAAGTATTGGTTTCTTAGTGCTGCAATTATTTTCTTGTAACTAGAATGCTCAACATATGTAACATTATGAATTTATTTAACACTAGCTTCCTTAATTCATGAGAATTAGGAAGATACACTTTATTTTTATGCAAAATAATTTCATCTTCTTCCATCTCATACTCTTTATATTTCTACTGTACATTTTCTTGCTATAGGCCTTCTTTTACTTTTAGGAAATGTTCATTCGAGATAAAATACTATAAAATTATACTATTTAAATATGATTTACACATGCTAATGTCCCTATCGTGCATTACATGTACCCTCTTGCTGAGTGCATCAACAACCTTGTTCTCTTTTCCTTTAATATGTTTAATATCAAAGTCATACTCACTCAGAAATTCTAGTCATCTTGTTTGCATGGAATTTAAAGTTTGTTACTCAAACAAATATTTCAGACCAATGTGGTCTATCCTCAATTTAAATTTCTTCCTTACTAAATAATGCCTCCATATTTTCAATGCATGCACTATGACAACAAGTTCCAAGTCACGTGTGGCATAATTTTTATCATGCTCCTTAATATTTTTGGACTCATAAGAAATCACATGTCCATTGTGAGTAAGGACTCCACCAAGTTCCTCTTTGCATGCATTTGTACATACCGTATAATCTTCATTTGGGTCCGTAATATTCAAAATGGGTGCACTAGTAAGTAATTCCTTTAATAGCTGGAAACTTTCTTCACACGTTGAGGTCCATTCAAATTTAATTCCCTTATTTTGTAAAGAAGTATTGGGATGAGTAATGTTCAAGAATCCTTTTATAAGCCTCATGCAGTATCCAACGAGCCCCATGAAGGACCTTACTTCAGTTATGTTTTTAGGTGTTGGCTATTCTTTAATAGATTCAATCTTCTCTAGATCGATTTCTATCCTTTCCTTTGAAATTATGTGTCCCAAGAAATGGATCCACCTCTAATAAAAAAACACTTGCTTAACTTGGAATATAATTTATGCTTTATTAGCACTTGTAATATCAACCATGCGTGTTGTTCATGCTCTTTCTCTGTCTTGGAGTAAATAAGGATGTCATCTAATAATACAATGATAAATATCTAGGTAATTTCTAAATATAAAATTTATAGGACACATGAAGGTAGTTGGTGCATTTTTCATCCCAAATGGCACGACTACAAATTCATAATGTTCATACCTGGTTCTAAAAGTAGTCTTTTTGATTCCTTCATCTTTTATTCTTACCCAATGGTAGCATGATCTCAGATCTATATTTGATGATATATTTTCTCCTCTCAACTAATCGAAGCAATCATCAATTCCAGGTAGAAGATATTTATTCCTCACAATGACTTTGTTTCGCTATCTAAAATCAATACACAACCTCAAGGTTCCATCTTTATTCTTAACAAATGATATTGATGCTCCCCAAGGTGAGACACTTGGGGGCATATGTAGCCCTTCTTTAAAAATTCCTCTAACTGAATTTGAAACTCCTTTAATTCTGGTGTGCTTATTCTATAACGAGTCTTTGATATCAGGGTAGCTCTAGGCATTATATAAATAGAGAAATCTATGTCTCTTTTTGGGTATTTCTTCAAACACATCTGCAAACTCTTGCAACACTGGAAAATCCTTTAGACTTGGACCTTTTATCTTGGTTGGCCCTTCCACATGAGATGCATACAATTGGTATCCCTTCTCAAAAAATCTCTTCAACTATAAGGAAGAAATCTCCCTTATATAAACGGGTCATCAAATTCCTTTCATTGTCCTTTCCTTTCCTTCTTCATCAAGAAAACTAAAGTCTTATTATGGACATATAGAACAATAGGATGTACATCCAACCAATCCATTCTAATGAGGACATCATATGATCCAAGTGGTGTGATGTTCATATTTGCAATAGTGCTAACATCAATCATATATATTGGACAACCTTTAACAATCTCATTGATTTTACTTTTGGTTCAAGTGGCTAGTTTAACCAACCATGATTTTCATCCTTACTTATCTTCAAATGAAATATTTCAACTAAATTAGGGGAAATGTAACTATGACTTTCTCATGAATCAATTAAAATGAAAATAGGTTGACTTTCAATCTTACCTTCCACTTTAATCATGTTTGATTGATGGTTTTCTTATTGATTTTCCAAGCCTTGCATATATTCTTGAGATGTTCTTTCCCACATATTCTACTACAGTTTCCTCCTTGATGTTGTGCAAAATCCTCATTCTGTCTCCCTTATGAGGATAGTCTCTATGCAAGTGGTTTTATTCACATCCCCAATATTTAAGTGACTGCCTTGTCATTTTCCCTAAGGATTTTGCTACCTTCGATCCACTCTAAGTTGGCTGACTTTGATGGTATATATTTTTTGTAGAGAAATTAGTGTACAGATAGACAAATCCTCTTACTAACCTTATCACATCCAGTGACAGATTGTAGGATACATCACTATGTTTTTCTTGCTAGATCTAATTCATACAAGAATACTATGCAAAGGAATTAAGAAAGACCAACTCACCTTTAACCTGAAGGTTTTCCACTGTATCCTTGGAGAATATCCTTTAAACTCCAACTCCTAGAAAACTATTCCACTTGCTTACCTACACATTAGACAACCAACACACCTTTCTCAAATCCTATGGAATAATAAATTAGTTTTGTATGAAAGTAGATATATTCTAATATCTCAACTTCTAGTAGAATCCACCAATATCAAATCAAAGATATAACAACAATGATTTACAAATAATTTGGATGGGGGAAAGAACATATATTTATATTAAACAAAGTAAGTTACAACAATTGGAATGATTACCTTGAGTCATGCTTGTTGCAATCCTTGCTCCAAGTCCTTTAAATCCTCCTTAGCCACAATTTCTTTTATTGGATAAGTGAAACCAACCACCGTATCGTGGAAATAATATTAGAGATTCTATTACCTAGGCTATGGTATCACGAGTGTTGATGTACAACACCCAACAATAATAGCAAGATAATGACCAAAGACTCTTACTGGATTTTACCAACGTGTGGATGCTTAAAATTTTCAATCCTTTCTATCCATCCCCTTGATTTGGCCTTTTCTTATAGGAACTTAGAGGAGCTTGGAGATAGGTTCATGGCATGTGAGCTAGGTGAAAACATGCCATGCGCAAGTTCCATGCTCAATAATGCATCATGGCCAACCCATCTCTCATTGATATTTTCAGAACTCTATATTAATAGAATATCTAAGGAGTGGTCGTGGGTCTTGTATGGGAAACCCATGACTGGTTGTAGCTGATCAATGATGAAGCTTTGATTGACCGCTCTTATTCTAGGGGAAAGTACAGTTAGGTTTAACTATGGCATTTTACAAGAAAATTCCTTGGTACAAGTTGTGATTTTAGCTTTAATACATCATTGTCTTCTGTTAAGGCATAGAGCAACAAATGGAAGTGTGAGATATTCCCCCTAATGTGTGAGGGTAGAAGAGGAACTAATGGTCTAAATACATTACTAAAATACATGGAAAAAAGTGTCTTAAGGAAGGAGCTCGCAGATCAAGGAACCATGAAGTACCTGTATACACATGTCAACCAATCATATATATATATATATATATATATATATTGAGGTAGGAATACCCATTCTAAGATGTATGAAAAATCATGGCCACCAACATAATACAATGTGGATCCATGAACTGATATGCAAGACCATGGACATGAAAAAGTATACAATGAATCCATGTCATATAATATATCATAGCCACGAGAAAATACAATGTGAATCTATGTCATAGTAAACATTAGGAAGAAATTTAACACAAATGAGAGTGGCAATGTGGTCTTCAAAGTACTTATTCAATAGTGATATAATCTTGTGCAACTTGGGAAGGGTAGCATAGATGGAGGATGCTTGAAAACCCAAGGTATTTAATCCAACCCCATAGATTGTATGAATCTACATCATGCGAATAAATGTGCTGATGTCAAGCATGGTAGAAACTGTTTTATTACCGTTATTGATGAATACCATTAATAGATGCAAGGGGACCCAACAATAATAAAAAGGAACTCAAGGTACCTAGTAAAATCTAGTGAGTGTGAATAGAGGATATAATGTTGAACACTCATATAATCAATCAATCCGAGTCAATGTTGTAAACATATTATCAATCACAAGTAATATTGCCCCTAATAACTACAAGTACCAAGGTAATATTTGGTTTCTATATCCACTTACTAGATAATGAGTTGGTGTCAATAGGAATATATCCATCGAATGAGGGCCTTAATGTATCCCCCATCAATCGACAAGAAAAAATAACTGAGAGATTTTTGTTGGAGAAAAAAAATCACCAAGTACCATTGACACAGGGATGACCAACATGAAAGGTCAACAAGACTTAAAAATGGCCAATTTAGGCTTCAAATTCCCTTGAACATATAATACAAAACATTGAGGACTTGGGCATCAGTGAATCCAAATGACTGATGATACAATGCAACAATGCACGAGGAATTGAAGTGTTCTCTATAGTGACTGGAAGAATAAACATTTGGAGGAGTATATAATCCATGATCATGGTACATCTTCTAAACATGCTACATCCCAACTATTGGACAATGGCACAAATAGGTTCCATTTTCAAGGTAGAAAACAAATGACGATTGCCACTAAGTTGAATAAAGATTGAGACTCTTCCCTTCCCCACTCTTTTTATTTATTTTTATTTGTTTGTGTATTTTTCATGTTTTTATGAACATGAAAAAGAGATAAAAGTATGCCACAATGAAGATTAAAACAACTGGTTCATTGGCATACAATTATGTTCCAAGTGCATGGAATAGACCTATGCAAAAGAAATACAAAAAATGTGTTGGGCAAGGGATATCCACTCATAATGGTTTTCTCCAAGGGTAAAGGTCACAAAATAGAGGAAAATTGATGCAAAGGATAAAAGGTCAAGAGTGATTGCAATGTTTGTAAGCAGGATAAAGAAAATAGCAATATGCACTAGGACATAAGAAGCAATAAGCATATACAACCACAAAGAAAAAAAAATGATGATGGAAACTCCTTCAAGACATGGATAGAAAAAAATTAAGATAGAAGAATAAGGTCTCAACACACAAAATATCAGAACACACACACACACACACATTTATATAATTGCATTGAAAATTGTAACTCGAAACAACAATCCCTTATTTATTTTATAATGAAAGGATAACATAACTCAAAATCTCTTTTAAATGCCAGCTAAACCACATTTGGAAATAG
>SNQJ01S0010892.1:81559-94139 GCA_010110895.2 Picea sitchensis | reverse complement strand
CAACCACCCACAGGCCAGGGGACATCACCTTAAAGCCACCCTTGGAATTCTTTATCTTATCAATACCCTTTTTAAATTAATAAGGATGCATAAAAGAAAATGATTTAACGACATGCACAACAATAACTAGTAATCATGCATATTCTAAAGATTCAATTAAACGATAATTAAATACACAACAGAAATACATTCATATATAGGTAGATAATACCATAACAAAGAGCACTTATCTTTATAAAAGAAGACACCAACTGGCCGTAGACCAAGGATTATCCACCCAACCGTAGATGCTACTGTTCCAAATATCAACAACAGTTTCACCCCCGAGACAGTGCTATGAATCCACAAGGACGGTTCTAGAGTGTTACTTGGATTCCCAACTAATTCGCACTCAAGCTCTCATAGGCTTTCCCAACACTCACATCAATCCAAGTACCCAACTCTCTTCTACCCATCTTTCACCACCCAAGATAATGGACCTCCACCCTTCTCTGCCATGCAGTCCCTTAGGCAGTCCTTCTCCTTATAGGGCTCCAGTGGAACTGGTCCAGAATCTCAATGTTGAGAATTTTAGGAATCACAACTGTGAACAAAAATGGACACACGCCAACGCATCTCAGACATGTAGGCCTCAAGTGGTGGCTGGATCACACCAATGACCACTACAACCAACAATAATGTGGCTAATCTTTGGCAGTTTGGTTCCCTTTCCCAAATCAATACATGGGTGAGGATGGAATGAATGAGTGAGTGAGCAAGCAAATGAAGGATTGAACGAGCTATCATTCAAAACCCCCTCCTCAGACCAGAGGTGGGTTTAAGTAATTTGTGGGAAATCAAGAACCTCCTAACCTTCCCCAAGAATCCCATGTAACTGATGCACCCCATTAGACCAAAGGGTAAATAAAATAGGAAATAAACATTTATCCCCTCAAGGCCCCTCTCTTGTGGAATCATATCCCCCTATAACTCTAGTCCTTGTCTGTCTAGTATCCAATGATGTATGTATTATTAACAATGATAAAAAAATTACATTTCTTGGGCACACTGGCCTTTTAATAATTGTTTGGGAACTCTAGCTTCTCAGCAATGTAACAATACATTATTTAAAATGGGGGTTTGAAACTTGGGGTGTTACATCCCCTCCCCCGTATTTTGGCATTGTCCTTAGTGCATATACACAATAGAGATCAAAATCTCAAAATTTATTCAAAAATCTGTGGGTACTCTGCCCGCACGACATCTTCATGCTCCTAGGTAGCATCTTTAGGACCATAGGAGGTCCACTGAACTTTTACCAGCTCTATAACTCAATTCCAGATCATTTTGACCTTTTTGTCCAATACCCGCACTGGCTGAACCTAAAATTCTCCCTCTGTCTCTACCTGAATCAGATGTCAATCAATAACATGGTTAGGATCATGTACACATTTATTTAGTAAAGAGACATGAAATACATTATGCACATTCATGGAAGCAGGAAATGCAAACATGTATGCAACTAGCCCTATTCTATCCAATATTTCAAATGGACCACAAAATCTGGCTGCTAGTTTTGTACAACTACCCAATTTCAAAGAACTTTTCTTGGGCTTCAATTTCAGAAGCACATGCTCCCCTACTTTAAATTCTCTAGCTGCCCTTTCTTATCTGCATAAAATTTCTATCTCTCTTGAGCTGTCTTTAAATTCTTCTTGATATTAACCATCTGTTCTTCCATATCCTTGAGAAACTCTGGTCCAAGTACCACTTTGTCTGTTGGGTTGTCCCAGCTCATTGGAGTATTTCATTTCCTACCTTACAAGGCTTCAAATGGGTTCATTTTCAAAGGATATTGATACCCATTATTATATGCAAACTCAACCAAGTGTAAATTATATTCCCACTTAGATGGCTTATCCATCACATACATTCTCAACATGTCTTCAATCAATTCGGTCGACCCTCTCTATTTGTCCATCTGACTAGGGATGGTATGTTGTGCTAAAGTTTATATTTGTACCAAATCCTTTAAACAATCCCCTCCAGAAATTGGAGGTAAAATTTGTATCTCTGTCTGAGACAATTATCCTAGGTATCTCATGCAACCTAGCAATCTCTCTCATGTAAATTTCTGCAATATCAGCCATTGTATGTGTTGTCTTTACAGGCACAAAATGAGTAGCCTTTGTTAATTTGTCAACCACCACCATTATGGAATCATCTTTCTTATTTGTTGTGGGTAATCCTGTGATGAAATCCATGGTGATCACTTCCCATTTTTTCTCTGGAATGGGTAAAGGCTGTAGCAACCCTGATGGATGCCTATGTTCAACTTTCACCTTCTGACATTCCATACATCGAGTGATGTAATCAACAACATCCTTTTTCATTCTTGACCAAAATAATTGGCTTCCTACTATTGTAATTGTTTTCTGGTAACCGAGATGTCCAGCATAAGAAACATCATGCATTTCCTTCAATACCAAATTCCTCAGTTCTCTAGAACTAGGAACATAGATTCTATTCTTATGCATCAACAATCCATCTTCTTTTATCTCATACTCCTCTATTTTCTGCTATACTTCTCCTTGTTGTCATCTTTCCTTTACCTGTAGGAATTGTTGATCTATAGCAAGACCATCTAAAATTCCGCTCTTCAATTTTGACTGATGCATACTGAAAACAATAGCATGCATGAGATTCACTCTTCTACTAAGTGCATTGACAACTTTACTCTCTTTTCCTTTGATATGCTTGATATCGAGGTCATACTCACTTAAAAATTCTAGCCATCTTGTTTTCCTGGCATTCAAGGTTGGCCGCTCAAAAAGATATTTCAGGCCAATGTGGTCTGTTCTTAATTCAAATCTCTTCCCCATGAGATAATGGCTCCACATCCTCAAGGCGTGGACAATGGAAGCAAGCTCCAAGTCATGTGTGGCATAGTTCCTCTCATGCTTCTTAATATTTCTAGACTCATAACCAATGACATGTCCATTTTTCATGAGGACCCCCCCAATTCCTTCCTTACATGCATCTATACATACCAAAAAAATTTCATTTGGGTCAACAATCCTTAACATAGGTGCACTAGTAAGTAATTCCTTCAACAGATTAAAATTTTCTTCACACTTAGGTGTCCATTCAAATTTAGTTCCCTTCTTTTGCAAAGAAGTGATAGGATGAGCAATCTTAGAGAACCCTACTATGAACCTTCAGTAGTAACCAACTAATCCCATGAAAATATGACTTTTGACACAATTCTGGGTGTTGGCCATCCTCTAATGGCTTCAATCTTCTCTAGATCTACCGCTATGCCCTGCTATGAAATAATGTGTCCCAAGTAATGGATCTGCTTTTGATAAAAATAACACATACTCAACTTGGCATACACCAGATGTTCTGTCAGCACTTGCAGTACTAGTCTTAAGTGATGTTCATGCTCCTCTTCAGACTTAGAATAGATAAGTATGTCATCCAAGAACACTATGACAAACTCATCCAAATAATTTCTGAATATGTCATTCATTAAGAACATAAACATAATTGGTGCATTGGTCAGTTCAAATGGCACCACTACAAATTCATAATGCCCATACCTGGTCCTAAAGGCTATCTTATGAATGTCTTCTTCCTTGATTATCACTTGATGGTATCCTGACCTCAGGTCAATCTTTGAAATATCTTTTCTCCTCTTAGATGATCAAAGAGGTCATCAATTCTAGGTAGATGATACTTGTTCTTTATGGTATACTTGTTCAGTTTTTGAAAGTCAATGCACAGCCTCAAGGTTCCATCCTTCTTTTTGACAAAAATTACTGGTGCTCCCCACGGTGAAACACTTGGATGTATGTACCCTTCTTCAACAATTCCTCCAACTTCATTTGTAATTCTTTTAACTCTGGTGTGATCATTCTGTAAGGTTTTTTTGACACCGGGGAAGCTCCTGGAACTAAATCAATTGAGAAATCTATCTCCCTTATTGGTGGCAACCCTAGTATTTCTTGGAATACATCCTCAAATTCTTGTAGCACCGCAAAATCTTCAAGGCTTGGCCCCTTTGTATTTTCCGTCTCTTCCACATGAGCTACATGCAATTGACATCCTTTTCTAAAACATCTCTTCAACTGTAAGGCTGAAATCTCCCTTATAGAGATGGGTCTTGGAACCCCTTTCACAATGCTCTATTTTCCATATCCATCAAGTCATGTAAATGTCTTGTTATGAAAGTCTAGGACAACATGATGCTTGTCTAACCAATCCATTCCAATTAGAATATCATAAGACCCCAATGGTATGATATTTATATCAACATTCATATTCACACCATTAAGACTTATGGAACATCCTCTGACCATTAAATGGATTCTAATTTTGGTTCCATTGGTTAGCTGAACCAAACTTAATTTTCCAGGTTTACGTTTCTCCAAATGTAATCTATCCACTATTTTAGGATCCATGTAACAATGACTTTCCCCTAAATCAATCAAAATAGCAACAGGTTGATTTATGATCTTACCTTCCACCTTGATCATATTGGACTGGTATTATGCTTGTCGATCATCTAAAACTGTATATTTTCTTCCCATACCTTCGACTGTTGTAGCCTATTGGACGTTGTGCACAATCTTCACTCTGTCCTTTCTGTGTGGGCAATCCTTGTATAGGTGATTTTCTTTGCATCCCCAACATTGGGTAGGTGGTCTTCCTCTTTTTCCCAAAGATTCTTCTTTCTTGGATTCACCCTTAGCATACCGATCTTGATGATTTCTATTAGGCTCATTCCCATCGAAGGGAGGTTTGAATCCTTTCCTCCTCTGATCAAACTTCTCTTTCTTCTTATCCTTCCAATATTTCGGCAAGGATTCTCTTCCATGTCCTTGCTCATACATGTATTTATCCTTCTTGATGGCCTCAGTCAAGGTCTTGGGCTCATCATACCTAATATTTTCTTTATAAAAGGCTGGAATTACACTCAAAAACCTCTGTATATTTACCTTTTCATAGTTTATAAACCCAACATATTTTAACAATCCCAAGAATTTCTTCTCATATTCTGCCATGGTCATGCTTCCTAGCCTGAGTTCAAATAACTCCTGCATTTTCTTGTCATATAAATGCTCTGAGAGGTAATCCTTCTGGAAGTGCTTCTTGAACTGATTCTAAGTGATCCTACTCTCATTAATATGTTCAACTTACTTAAGTTGATCCCACCACGTTGCAGCTTTCCCATGTAAATGGTAGGTGGTAATCCTAGATTCTAAGTTTGATGAATAATTATGCAACTGAAAATATCTCTTGAGTCCAAGTAACCATGCTTCGACATCATCTTCCCTTTCTCTTTCACCATCAAAGGAGGGTGGCTTAAGTTTCCTCAACTCTCCTTGCAAACTGTCGACTTATTGTCTCCTTCTCTGGTGCCTAACAGGGGACACCTCTGGATTGCTTATGGGATCTTTCGATTCATAAAAATCTCTTTCTGAGTAAGGAGGTGAGTGGTGTCTATGATTTCTGCTGGAATTTCTCAAATAACCATCTCCTCCACGATCCTCTCTTCTTTCACGAAACCTGCCTTCTTCCTCTTATTTTGAGTTTGATCCCTTCTTTGTTTGCCTCTACAACTGATTTAAGCTCTGCAACACTTGAGCATTTATTAGTCTCTAGTTGTCTACTTTGTAGCTCTGCACTTCTATTTTCAATATTCTTATAGTTTCTATTAATATTTCCTGCTCTCCTTTCCCCTTGCATCCATTGGACTCTGTCTCTGCATTACCCACTCTGGTATTCTGGTCTTCGGCCTCCTTATCTTGGCTGGAGGCTCCCTTGCCTTCTTCCATTTCTTCAATGTGCATTCTAAGATGATAATTTTAAACCCCTTAATTCTGCAAAATCTGCAAGTGAACATTTTGTTAGAATTATGCCTATGATAAACAAAATTTGTCAAACCATGTTACAGGTCTCTTTTTTTTATTTTCCATTCACGAAGAGCATAGATGTATCAATATGCATCATAAAACACTTCCATGCTATCCTTTAGCTGATACAAAATTCAATTTTGCACAGACGCTTCCTTCAAATCACCTTCCTAGGTGACCAAGACTAGAAACCATGGGATAAATCCTTCCTTAGCACTTTTCTGTCTCGAAAACAACCAATTCAACCATTGGCATTTCTTCCCTCAACTCTCAACTACATGAAACCACGATCATGACCCTGCTATTAGCTGAAAAAACGCTTATCCAGAGCTTTAGGACATCATAACTTCGAAACCTTCAACTAGGACCGGATCAATGGTCCTCATCCTCATTCACGATCAACGATTGAGATCCACTTCAGAACTCCGCTCTACCCCGGAGTACTCTGTACCCTAAGTTCAGGATCAAGCGCCATGCGTCCTCCTCAAATCAACAACTCTAGTCCACTTCAGGATTCTGGCCTTCAAAAGTTTCAACTTTCCTCGCTTGCTTCTTCCTGGAATGCTTTTACCCAAAGTTCACAATCTTTCGACGCATGTGTTGGTGTCTAAAGATGTCCTAAAAACAACCTTAGTTTAACATTAATTTATCAACCCGGAGATTCATCTTTTATCTCAAGAATATCAGCAAAGTCTATGCAGGTAGCCTAAAATTGTGTAGCTAAACCAAATCTGAGTTCATCAACAATCAAGTTCCTCAAACGTTCACCAAAGATTCTAAGAACTAAACGAAATTGAAATATGATTACTAAGATGCTGTGAAATGGAAAGGAACTAATTAATCTATTGAATTCACTTAACTAGAAAGCAGTAATTGAATCTAACTAAGGACTTGCAAAATTAACTATCAATTATGAATTCTAATTACTAGAAAGGAAATGAAAAATTACTCTATCTACGGAAAGAAACATCAATTATAATCTAATCGGAAGGGACAACTAATGTAACTATTTCTGAAAGGAACAACTATTGTAACTTTAACCGAAAGGAACAACGCAGATGAAAATGTGAGGAACTGTCAAGCAATTGATTCAGAAATGGGAATCATAACAACAATCATTAATAACTTAATCGAAATGTCTATCTTCTATACACAAACAATTATAAAATCATTAACACACTTATGCATGTATCCTTGGCTATTATAAAAGAGATTTGAATCACAAAAATGGAAATCAAACTTCGAACTGATACAATTACAGAATGAGACAGTAGCTCCTTTAGACTGGGCCCTCGGTCTTCAGAAGTACTGCTACGAGAAACTCAGAGCACAGAAATGATAAAAACACTCAAAACTTTCATTGATTCCATGTCTGGTAAAACATTTACAAAAACTGTTGTGCAGAACAGTTCTGAATCTAATTACTTGAATGCGTTTTTTCCTTTTTTTTTCTAGACCTATTACCCTCTTATATATTACAATAGTTTGGGTAAATCAAGCTATCCTGAGGATCGAAATATCCTCAGGATTGATTTACTATTATATAATTACAATATAGAAAATGTATTATCTTCAAACTGCTTTGCGCCTAAAAAGTCTTCAACCTTCAATAGCTTGTGCATAGCCAAAATCTCTTTGGTTATCTTTGGCAGTTATTTATCCAATTCTGTAACAAAATCAAACCATTCCAATCATAAATTAGAATCTATTTAATAAAACTTTAATAACAATCCTAAGAGACATATTAATCATATTCTTTCCTATCTATCTCTAACTATCTAAAGAATCAATCAAAATCATAGCATGAACTGTGGGAAAAAGGAAGATATTTGTACCTTTTTCATAACCCAACATACCCCCCAACTTACGTTCTTGCATGTCCTCATGCAAGCTAGAGTCTTTCATGTAAACCAGTTATACTGTAGGGAGGAAAAGTGGGTTCACCAGGTCTCCTAAAACCATGGTTTCTTTTGATTTCATCTATGAAAGTGCTTCTTCCAGGGATCACCGAACCCTGGGTTTTGGTAATTTTTGGTGGGGGTTTTGGTTTTTCAAGATCCTTTTTTCTATTCATACACACTTCACACAACAACAAAATAAATTTCAACAAAATAAAGCACCTACGAAGCCTCTTAAGTGTCAACTGGAGGTAAGCATTGACATAAGAATTTTACTTATTACCTGCGTAGGTTCTTACCTTCCGTCTTCAATACTTGGTCCTCCAGAGACACAACCTATGCTACCTTTGACATTCTCCCCGACAACGACGCAAAAATTTTGGTGTCTAAAGATGTCCTAAAAACAACCTTAGTTTAACATTAATTTATCAACCCAGAGATTCATCTTTTATCTCAAGAATATCAACAAAGTCTATGCAGGTAGCCTAAAATCGTGTAGCTAAACCAAATCTGAGTTCATCAACAATCAAGTTCCTCAAACGTTCACTAAATATTCTAAGAACTAAATGAAATTGAAATCTGATTACTAAGATGCTGTGAAATGGAAAGGAACTAATTAATCTATTGAATTCACTTAACTAGAAAGCAGTAATTGAATCTAACTAAGGACTTGCAAAATTAACTATCAATTATGAATTCTAATTACTGGAAAGGAAATGACAAATTACTCTATCTACGGAAAGAAACATCAATTATAATCTAATCGGAAGGGACAACTAATGTAACTTTTGCTGAAAGGAACAACTATTGTAACTTTAACCAAAAGGAACAACTATTGTAACTTTAACCGAAAGGAACAACAATCGTAAATCTAGGAAATGGAACAACGTAGATGAAAATGTGAGGAACCATCATGCAATTGCTTCAGAAATGGGAATCGTAACAAAAATGATTAATAACTTAATCGAAATGTTTGTATTCTATATGCAAACAATTATAAAATCATTAACACACTTATGCATGTATCCTTGGCTATTATAAAAGAGATCTGAATCACAAAAATGGAAATCAAACTTCGAACTGATACAATTACAGAACGAGACAGTAGCTCCTTCAGACTGGGCCCTCGGTATTCAGAAGTACTGCTACGAGAAACTCAGAGAACAGAAATGATAAAAACACTCAAAACTTTCATTGATTCCATGGCTGGTAAAACATTTACAAAAACTGTTGTGCAGAATAGTTATGAATCTAATTATTTGAATGTGTTTTTTCCTCTGTTTTTCTGGATCTATTACTCTCTTATATATTACAATAGTTTGGGTAAATCAAGCTACCATGAGGATTGAAATATCCTCATGATTGATTTACTATTATAAAATTACAATATAGAAAATGTATTATCTTCAAACTGCTTTGCACCTAAAAAGTCTTCAACCTTCAATAGCTTGCGCATAGCCAAAATCTCTTTGGTTATCTTTGGCAGTTATTTATCCAATTCTGTAACAAAATCAAACCATTCCAATCGTAAATTAGAATCTATTTAATAAAACTTTAATAACAAACCTAAGAGACATATTAATCATACTCTTTCCTATCTATCCCTAACTATCTAAAGAATCAATCAAAATCATATCATGAATTGTGGGAAAAAGGAAGATATTTGTACCTTTTTCATAACCCAATAACGTGTCCTCCCGTAGATCAATGGTTATGATCACTTCGACTCTTCAGGATTCGGGAGTTGAAAACTCTCCTCCTTCTCTTTCTTCCATAGTACTTTCACCCAAAGTCGACGATCCGTCAACGCATGTCTCTTATAGATACACAACTGTGAATTGCTTCGTCTCTTCAGGAGTTCTCAACCCAACGCCAACTATCACATCTTTTTCCTCTGGAGTGTCCAGTCTCCGAACTGCATGATCTGTCGCTACGTGGTGAAATACTAGAAGCAGACATGTGGCATAATCAGGTGGGTGACACATGTCATGTTCTAATTGACGTTTCAATCTTCCACATGTTCAAAATTCATTGATACATGGCACACATCCCATGTTTCCACGTCATCCCAGGTGACGTCCGAAAGCCATGTCACTTCAGAATTCCAAGGTCCACATCACCTCCAGGTGATGTCATCAGTCCCCTCCACTTCGGCTCTTCGGGCTTCAGGACTTCGAGAGTTCCACACTAGAGAAATTCCAATTCTACCAAACTGGCCAATCTACTGACACGTGTCTCCCTTATCGGACGGTCCATATTAACCTTGGACATCGAGACTTTGGGTAATTCTTGCCCTAGTTCTTTTCTCTGCAAAACCTTCCGGAGTACTAAGTCTCCGAAGTGAGAGATCTGGTGCCGCATGTTCTTGTTGATGGATGGCCCAGATGAACTTCGGGCTTCAGGCCTTTTTTTTTTTGCATCTATCTTTCTTTTGAAGTGGTTATTTGCTGAAGTGCAGGATCTCCTGCCACGCATCCACCTCGATCAACGGTTTGAAACTACTTCGGCTCTTCAGAGTTTCAATGGTTCGAGCACTATCATATCACATCACTTAATTCCTTTCAATTTGAGGGGGTGCACATCGGTGGTTTGGAGTAACCTTCCTTTCGCCCCACAATTCTTTCGATGGTGACATGTAACCCCTCAGTGGAACCATGGTTTGGATTGCGGGACCGCCTTGGGGAATTAACTCCCATGCAACTTGGGCCCTCGCAATACCTCCTGTCCATCGATCTCTCTCTCCAATGGGATCTTAGGGTGGTAACTTGACCTTTGCTTCACTTTCATCAGATGACCCTTTTTCACCTACCCTCCGATCCAATGATCCTGGATCTCTCTTGATCCCATAGTGGTGATCGTTCCCTAATTCGAAGAGAAAACTCACAAACCTTCAAACCCTCATAAAGGACCTCTAACGTTCTATCTCTTACATAGACTCTGCAACATCATTCCTCCTGAGCTTTTCAATTTCATGGTCAGAATTCAATCTCGATCATGAGACTTTGACCAACAGACCCGACCCATACTGGCTCGGTGTTTCAACCAGAAGCTCTGATACCAAACTGTAACATACCCAACCACCCATAGGCCGGGGGACGTCACCTTCAAGCCACTTTCTGACTTATTTCTCTTATAAATACCCCTTTTAAATTAATAAGGATGCATAAAAGAAAAGGATTTCATGACATGCACAACAATAACCAGTAACCAGACATATTCTAAAGAATCAATTAAACGATAATTAAATACACAACGAAAATACATTCATATACAGGTAGATAATACCATAACACATAGCACTTATCTTTATAAAATAAGATGCCAACTGGCTGCAGACCAAGTATGCTCCACCCAACCGTAGACGCTACTGTTCCAAATCTCAACAACAATGTCACCCCCGAGCCAGGGCTATGAATCCACAACGACGGTTCTAGAGTGTTACTTGACTTCCCAACTAGTCCACACTCAATCTCTCATAGGCTTTCCCAACACTCACAAAATTCCAAGTACCTAGCTCTCTTCTACCCAGCTTGCACCAGCCAAGAGAATGGACCTCCACCCTTCTCAGCCATGTAGTCCCTCAGGAAGTCCTTCTCCTTACAAGGATCCAATGCAACTAGTTCAAAATATTAATGCTGGGACTCTCAGGATTCACAGTTGTGAACAAAAATGGACACATGACAACACATTTCAGACATGTAGGCCTCATGTGGTGGTTGGATCACACCAGCGACCACTACAACCAACAATACTGTGGCTAATCTTCGGCAGTTCAGTTCCCTTTTCGAAATCAAGACGCGGGTGAGGATGGAATGAATGAACGAGTGAGCAAGAGAATGAAGGATTGAATGATCTATCCACCAAACCCCCTTCTCAGATCGGAGGCAGGTTTAAGCAATTCGTGGGAAATCAAGAACTTCCTTGCCTTCCCCAAGAATCCCACGTAACTGATCCACCCCCTTAGAGCAAAGGGTAAATAAAATAGGAAATAGAAATTTATCCCCTCAAGCCCCCTCTCTTGTGGAATCATAGCCCCCTATAACTCTAGTCCTTGTCCATCTAGCAACCAATGATGTATGTATTATTAATAATGATAAAAAAATTACATTTATTGGGCACACTGGCCTTTTAATAATTGTTTGGGCACTTTGGCCTCTCAACAATGTAACAATACATTATTTAAAATGGGGGTTTGAAACCCGAGGTGTTACACATGGATCCCATAAACTGAGATCATTCAAAATCAATGTGTTTCTTCATCTCTTTCAAAAAAAGAAGAAAAAAGAGTCTCATGCCACTTTTGGTTAATTTTTTTGTGTGGAATTCCACATCATCGGGTAAGGAGGCACAACCATGAAAATCTAGGTAGGTAAGTGATGTGATCTGAGTACTAAGTAATTTGACACCATTTCCATCGACTCTTCATCAAATCCCAGGTTGATACAATAGACCTAATACTTCAATGCAACAATATATCTATTTCCTCCTTATCCATTGCGAGTTGGTATAGTCAATTCTTCCCCTCCATCAAGCCTTATCCTCCTTCAAAGTGATCTCATTTCCATCCTTGAAACCCATCTTATAGTAATGGAGACTCAAGCGTATCTCAATCATTGGCATCATAGAAGGAAACCTTTCCCTTGACCACATGTGAAGGAGCATCATGAGCGCCAATTGTCTTTCCTTAACCCAATATATTTTTGACTTGATCATGAAACCTAGAACCTTTCTTGGAGTTGTGGCATAAATCATGGAAAGAGATATGAATAGTGTTGCATGATTTGG
>SNQJ01S0010892.1:61975-74013 GCA_010110895.2 Picea sitchensis | reverse complement strand
CCTCTTTGACTTTGTCACTTCACTTTATTATTTAAATAATCTTCTTTGATTTTGTCACTTCACTTTATTATTTAAATAATCCTCTTTGACTTTGTCACTTCACTTTATTATTTAAACAATTTCTTCTTTGCAAGCACTTTGACTTCTTTGACCTTTTGGGGCTTCAAACCAACATATGAGGATCCTCCAACTTCGTAAGGCCATAACTCTCAAACCGTGAGGAGTTATGCGATGTTCCACAGACCACCAGAAATGGCTTGAAAAGCACTAGCCATCTAGGATAGTTTCACTGACAAATTCACTGATATTGATCTCATTATTCCACAATTAAGCATGGGTTATCTAACCATACTACTAAGATAAATCAACCGCGAAGCGTCTTCCCATGAGGGATTTCACCATAAGGGGACCACTTTGGAGTTCATTGCAAAGCATCTTCCCGTGAGGGATTTCACCAGATGGGGACCACTTTGGATTTCATCCATTTGTACAACCATGAAAAGACAATAATGAGTCTTCTTTACATCAATCCAACTACAACTCATTGATCCATCTTCATCTATGCATACGAATATGATTCGTCTTGACATCAATCCATTGACATCAAGGTCAATACATGATTCACCAATAAAGGTAAATACATGATCCATCAATCACTACATCAATAAACTATGAAAAAACATTGTTCCTTTGACATCAACCCTTTGGCATCAATGACAACATGATCCAACAATCTCCCCCTTTGGCATTGATGGAAATACAAACATTGATGTCAACACCAATCATTGATGGCAACATGTAGACAAGGAATTTATCTACATCAATATGAATCTTAATCACATCAATGTGACTATCTCTCCCCCTTTGACATCAATGGAAAATATTCATTCTCCCCTTGGGGCTGCTCCCCCTGCCTGAAATTTTCTTGCGGCTATTCCCCCTACCTGAACTCTCCTTGGGGCTTCTCCCCCTGTCTGAATGCCTTTGATCTTCTTATGAATAATCTCTCCCCCTTTGAACAAGGGATATCACTATGATGTAATGCTGAAGATATATAACTCATGCCCCCCCTATGACCATCGCTCCTCCTAGAACTATGCCTCTGTGCTCTTTCTCCAAGTATAGGTCTATTTTTCAAGTATTTTTCTTTACATATGATAAATCTCTCCTCCTGGAATCACGGGAAGAAGAATGACTCCCCCTATGGGTATGTATCCCCTATCTTCTCTTCAATATGAACAATATTCTACCACTGTAATATGCTTCTGTTGTGATTTCTACTGCTCAACCAGAACATAGATCAACTGCTCTTTCTATGACGATGCTTGGACCTGTCCATGCATCAAACTCGTGCCATACCATACATAATGAAGAAAACAATATGTCAATAATGAAATAGAGAATAATGAACAAAGCATCAACCAAGTACATCCTGTGCCATATTGTGTGCCAACCATGCACAACACCCATGTACATCAACCATGTACATCAATACCATAGAGTATGCCATAAGATATCATCAATGGAGTGTATCAACCATATGCTTCTACCAACATGCCAACAATGTGCCACAAACAAGTGTCATATCACTCATGATATGGCTCCACCATAAATCAAGTGCCACAACCATGTATCTTAATCAATCAAGTGTCTCAACTATATCATCCATACATCAACAAGTGCACCAAACATGTATCACCACTTTTACGAAGCAAGTGCATCAACCATGCACCAATACCACAACAAGATGAACTACAATCAAGATGTGTCCTCATGCATGTATGCCATATCCACCATAAAACATGTGCCAATCATACTGTTAGCAGGTGCCTCTGACAATGTACCAAAAGTGTATCAATCATGCATCAAATATAGATCAAGCTATGACTCATCAATGATGTACAATATGACCACCTCATCAACTCATCAACTACATGTCCCACTATGTATCCCATCCTCATACATGCACCAAGATATCCAACAAATATGCATCTCATAATACATCATAAGATATATCAATGGAGCTCAAATAAGTACCAACCATGTACTCTAAATGATCTGTCTCAACCATCATTCACTTCAGCAAATACTAAGCATCCAAAAATATATGTACTAGAAGTGTGGCTCAATAGATCAATGACATCTATATATAGCATCATCATGATATATCTCATAACCAAAGTATCAAAACTTCACTGTCACAAACAACATTGTATTCAACAAAAAAATGTCTCAATCCACACTCTAAGGTTAGTACCATGCATCCAAGATAGTCTTTAAACACTCAACCATATGTCATCACCATACATACATCAATTATGTATGCCAACATGTAATCATGAAAACCTGCATAAAACAATGCCAGAACCTACAACAAACCATGTCAGACCATGCAACACAGAGTTATACCATCATACCATGATGCATTTCACATGCCTAACCTTTTTCCCAAGGCTCTTTACCACAGATACGTGGCCTGATGCATAGACAACTCGCGTATGTACACAACCTATTCATAGGCCAGCTTGCATATGTACATGACTGCTACAATTGTAACCCGTGTATTCTTTTGAAGATGTCAAACTTGAGCTTCTCTTAAGGATGCCACTCTGCTCTGGTTGTTCAATCTTCTTTACCCACTTCTGAAGGTGTCCCTACTTCTCACAACTTGAACTTTGAGCTTCCATCTTTTCAAAAATGTCTTCCTTCCTAACTTCATTCCTTCTTCCAGCCATGCTATATGAATTCCTCATCATGGACTTTCTTCTTGTGTTCCATCAATATTGGGATTTATGACCAAATCCACTGCAATTGTAGCATCTCATGATGTGACGATGAGAAGCAATGTGTCCTACTTGATTACATCTCCAACACCTTAGGGGTTATGAAATCTTTCATTATCTTTCCTTTCATAAAAATTTTATTCCAAAGCTTTGTGACCATATTCATTACATGAGTAACAGTGACCATGGAAAACATTTTCATACCTTTGCTTTGGTGTCCATCTTGAAGGTGTCTCTCTTCTTTGAGGTGTAAAAATGGCTTCTTGATGTCTTCCTTTCTTTGTTCCTTTGAAACTTTCCTTGCCTTGTGTACATGGTTGACTTGCAACATTATTTCCATCCTTTGAGAGTGAGGGACTTACCTCATGCTTCCTTGAGATGCTTGCTTCAACATGTGTATCTTCTTTGTTGTATCCAAGACCTGATTTATCATTTGGCAATCTTTGACTATCCAAAATCTCATTCAAGATTGTGGAGCTATTTAAGAACTTGTTTGACTTCTCTACATTATTTCTAATATCAACAAATTCATCTTCCAACTTATGACATGACTCTTCCTTTTCATTTACTTGATTCTTTAGTAATTCCTCTACCCTTTTGGCTTCTTCAATTTGGGTCTTGATATGGACATTAACTTCAAGAATTTTTCTAATCTCATCATCTAGCTTCTTATTCTCTTCTATTTCATTCTTTAGTCTTTTTATCTCTTCTTCCTTTTCTTCTAATTGAGTCTTTTTACTTTCTTCTTGTTCCTTGAGCATTTCCTTTAACTTCAAGATATGCCTTTGATTCTTTTTAAGAAACTTTTTAGTGTTCTTAGATAGATCGCTATATTCTATGTAACAATGGTCATAGTTGTATTCAAATAGACCCCATTCAACTTTCCTTTTAATCTCTGATTGTTCTTATTCTACTTCTTCCATGGGATCACTATCATCTAACTCTACACAAACTATTTCTAGATTTTCTTCTTCTCTTGTAGAGAAATATTCAACATCATCACTTTTTGAAATATTGCAATCAGGGGTTTTTAGAGATTCTTTACCTTCATTGATCTTGATGGAATTGTCTTCAAGGTCTTGCTTTTTCCCAACATCATCACATTTAGAATCATTGCAATCAGAGGATTTTGGAGATTCTTTACCCTCATTGATCTTGATGGAATTGTCTTCAAGGTCTTCCTTTTTGATTTGGTATGTCTTCTCTAGATTTAGCCATAGATCCTTGGCGGAAGTGCATTTTCCCATGCTCTCTTTGATAGAACTTGAGAGTCCACTAAGAATGGTCTTGAGAGCCAATGCATCATTCTTCTTTTCTTCCCTTTGAGCTGCAAACTTTGACTTTTTATTCAAAGGAACTGATCCACCAATAGCTGTTTTCCAAACACCCACTCCTATTTCCTTCAAATGCACTTTCATTTCTATTCTCCATGTAGAATAATTTTCCTCATCAAGGATTGGAACTTCATCATCCATTTGTGTGTCCATGGATATCCTCCAAGCTTGTTAAGGCTTATAGTGAAGGCCTTCACTGATACCAATTGTTGGACACACCGACCACACTGAGAGGGGGGGTGAATCAGTGTAGGGCTCTTTTTAAAACTTCCCCTTCACAAAAAATCCTTAGTTAGCAATCACTATTTACTCATTACTTATTGCTATCATTTATAACAAGTTAATTGTGAACATACATAAACAACATATGCCATAAAAAAATATCATCAATAAGTCATCACCACAAGGAACACAAAGAACACAAGATGTATGTACAATTTTATTTTTATTACAGACTACAATCCTTGGGTTATCAACAACAACTGAATAGAGTTACAACTCCACAAGAGAACCAACTCTACAATGCAAGACTCATGTTACACAACTCAACACCAACTGAGAAGAGGAATCAATCCTCAACAGATACCAATATGTCAACAGGTACACGACCTGTCAGTAGTGCAGCATGCGTATGCACACGCCCTACCAGTAGTACAACTTGCGTATGTATGCAACCAGTATGTACTACAACATGTGTATTCCTTATGAGTAATTAGGGTTTTCTCTCTATGAAAAAGTCAGATCCTTTGCATCCTTCAATCACATCTACTTTTGTCTTTCATTGTTCAATCTGAACCATAACCAATCACAACACATCTATGCTATCCCACAACTTACTTATGCTCCTCAACCATATATGAATGCTACTTAATCATGTATAAGAAACCAATATATTATGGAAATCATATCAGTATTAAACCATAAGAGTGATGCTCACTCTATCAATCAACCAACATAACCATATCACAACATCCATACCAAGAATGCCTTAAGCATTCACTATAAAATAAGCAAGAGTATCCATCAAGAAAAATATATAACCATACCATAGTTTCTATGGAATATTTGAGCCCATAGAATGCATATCTAGAACTTGCTTTAGACTTCAAGAGCCTGGAATCAACTCACACTCAATTCTCCATGACTTCATCCAACTATGTGTGCTCTGCCTTCCTTCATCCTATGTGTGTGCGCGCTTTGTCCCACTACTACTCGCGTACTCCTTCAAAAACTAGGGTTTATGAACTTCCAAAACTTTCGCCGTCATGATATCAAACTTACGAAAACTTTGATGCATCCATGAAATCCTCCAGTCAATCTCTCTCTCTCAAAATAGATCTTCAAGCTATTCTCAAGAGATGATTTTCACAAGAGATCCTTGCTTCTTATTTATACTCTCCAAGTAGCTTCCTTAGAAGCATCTTCTAGGCCACTTTGTCCACATAGTCACTTATGTTTAACTTTTCCCAATTTTCCACTTGTCCATGTATCCAATAGCCACTTGACCACTTAACCCATTTTTCTCATTTTAGGGTTAACCGTCTTATAACCACTTTCCATAATTAGAAAGTTCTCCATTTACTTTATTATTTAAATAATCCTCCTTGACTTTGTCACTTCACTTTATTATTTAAATAATTTCTTCTTTGGAAGAAATTTGAATTCTTTGACCTTTTGGGGCTTCAATCCTGTAGATTTTAACCTTGTGCAATATCTACTGCAAATAGATATTCAGTAAAAGAACAGAAAAGACACAATGGCAAATACAAACATTACACATATATTTTTCCCCTAGAAACCCAAATCGGGAAAACCGGCATATTCTATATTCATTCATTGTGATACATTGTTTACAATACAATATACATCTAGGAGCCAACGACGTCCAAAACCCTAACCCAATGACTTGGATTAGTCAACAACCCTAATTCCTTAACCGAAAATAGAAAACCATCGGCAAAGAAACCATGTGTCGAAAAATCACCTAAAATATGTGACACATTTTCTGAGGCAGAATATAACACATACCCAACATTCTCCCACTTGTTGTTTTCTTTGCATACAGGGGGTTACAGGGTTACATAGTCAACAATCTAGGGCAACAATGCCCATGGATCCTTTACACCAAGAGAACTTCTCAGTGCTCACAAATTTTGTTAATGAATCTGCAACATTCTTCAAAGTGTCCACCTTCATCATCAATACTTTCTTTTCTTCAACCATGTCTCTCACAAAGTGATATTGAATATCAATATGCTTTGTCTTTGAATGATGAGCTGGGTTCTTCACCAGAAAAATTGCACTCTGACTGTCACAATCTATCCTTACAGCTTGTTGTACCAACCCAATACATGAACACAATCTTTCTAACCATACTGCTTCCTTACTTGCATGAGTGGTTGCCATGTATTCAAATTCTATAGTTGAAAGTGCCATTACAACCTATCTTTTTCTCATCCAACTTATTTCTCCTCCAAATAGGTTAAACACATACCCACTTGTAGATATCTTACGATCCAGATCTCCAACCCAATCTGGATCCAAAAATCCATGTATATCCACCACTCTGTCCAATCTTGTTCTTCCTTGGTAGCATAATCCATAGCTAGCAGTTCCACGCAAATAACTGAAAACCCTTTTTACTACTGTCCAATGCTCTTTCCTTGGTTTTGACATATACCTTCTCAAAACTCCCACTGTATGTGCAATGTCTGGTATAGTACAGACCATTGCATACATCAAACTACCAACTGCACTCTCATATGGAACATGAGACATGTCCTCCTCCTCTTCGTGTGTCTTGGGACACTGATCCACATATAACTTTACACCAACATGAATAGGAACCTTTACCAGGTAACATTCCTGCATATTAAACCTCTGTAATATTGTCTCGACATGTTTTCTCTGATTTAACCAGAGTTTCCTCCTTTTCTGATCTCTTTTAATTTCTATGCCCAAAATGAAATTTGAATCACCGAGATCCTTCATGTCAAATTTATAGGACAACTGAGTTTTCACATCCTGGATAATCTCCTTATTGTTTCCTATAAGCAACATGTCATCCACATACAAGACCAAATAAATCAAATGATCACCAATTAATTTAAAATACACACAGTGATCCTCTTTGCTTCTTTTGAAGCCAAGTCCCAACATATAAGTATCAAATTTTTGTTACCACATCCTTGGTGATTGTTTTAAACCATACATATACTTTTTCATCTTGCATACCAAATCCTTCTTTCCCTTCACAACATAACCTTCTGGTTGCTTCATATAGATTTCTTCTTCCAGATCCCGATGTAGGAATGTTGTCTTCGCATCCATTTGTTCTATTTCAAAATCAAATGCAATAACAAGAGATAACATAAATATTGTGGAGGTTGACTTGGCAACAGGTGAAAAAATCTCACCAAAATCAATTCCCTCAACCTGGGAATAACCCTTTGCTACTAACTGAGCTTTGTATTTCTCCACTTTTCCTTCTGCATTCATCTTCTTTTTAAATACCCATTTGCTGCCAATGGGATTTCTTCTAGTTGACAACTCCACTAGATCCCAAGCCTCATTCTTATGCAAAGATTCCATTTCTTCCTTCATGGCCCTTTTATAGAGATTTGCATCCCTTGAATCCACCACCTCCCTGACAAATCTAGTATCATCATCAATAATAGACAAAGAAAAATTTGAATGGAAATCAGATGGAGTATACCTTTCCAGTAGCCTTCTTTCTTGAACTAATATCCTCAATTATGGAGCATGAGGATACTCTTATTCTTATTCCTGTTCTTCTGTAGAATCTGACTCATCATCTTTTAAACCAAACTCTATTTTCTCAGGTTCTTCCTTACTTGGTAGGACTTCCTGTTTAACATCATCCTTCATTTGTCTTAATACCACATCTCGGCTATACACTACCTTATTAGTTTATGGGTTCCAAAGCTTATAATATTTGAGAACATCTTTATATCCAATAAAGATACACTTTTCGACCTTCTTATCTAGCTTACTCCTATTTTCCTTTGGAACATGAACATATGCATCACAACCAAATACCTTGAGATGTGTGAGAGAAGGTTCCTTACCAGTCCATACCTCTTGTGGAGTCTTGTCATCCAACGATGATGAGGGTGATATGTTGACCAGGTAACATGAAGTACCCACTTCCTCTACCCAAAATTCTTTCCCTAACCCGACACCACTGAGCATGAACCTTGAATTTTCCATTAGCGTCCTGTTCATCCTTTTTGCAACTCCATTATGCCGAGGTGTATATGGACTAGTCTTATGCCTTTTTATACCACACTTCTTACAAAATTATTCAAACTCATTTCTGCAAAACTCTCCGCCATTATCTGTCCTCAACACCTTAATTCTTTTCTCTGTTTGATTCTCAACAAGAGCCTTAAACTCTGTAAACTTGTCAAGGACTTCATATTTCTTCCTGAGGAAATATATCCAAGTATTCCTCGAGAATTCATCTATAAATGAGACATAATACATAGATTTTCCCAATGATGGAACCGACACAGGTCCAAAAACATCACTGTGAATTAGCTGTAAAATTCCTTCTTCCCTCATTGTACCAGAGGGGAATCTTACCCTGTTTTTCTTCCCATATAGACAATGTTCACAGAAATCAATATCTAGGGAGCAGTTAGACATACCTTCAACAATACCTTTACCATGTAGTAGTCAAATACCCTTCTCTCCGACATGCCCTAGTCTTTGATGCCACAACATAACCTTTTCTCCAGATACTGTAGGATTTCTTTATTCTTCCAATCCAATATCAGGAACAATGGAACTATTACACCCATCACTAATAGTGCTTCCTTGCATCTTGTACAGAGTTCCAAACCAAACTCCCTTCAACAACACCATTTCTCCTCGAACCATTCTGCAAGTTTCCTTTTCAAATATTTTTTTTACCCCTGCATCGTCCATTTTTCTTACAAAAATAAAATTTCTGGGAAAACCTGAGATGTGCAGAACACTAGGCAGTGTTCTAATCCTTCCATCTATGAGCCTCAACTTGAATTTTCCTCGTCCTATGATTTTGGTTGTCGAATCATCACCTAAGAAAACATTACCTCCATCATACCTTTCATATTCACAGAACCACTCCCTGTGGGGAGTCATATGAAAGAGTGAACCAGAGTCAACCAACCAAGCCTCATGATCTTCATGTGTGCTTGAAGAATCCAAGTACACATCCCCTCCTTCTTCCTTGGAGGTCTTTCCTTCTGTAGAATGAGATTCTTCAGATCCCTTCTTTTTCTCAACTTTGGATCTACACTGCTTCTTGTAGTGCCCTTCTTTTCCACATATCCAACATACCTTTACAATTTTTCTGGGAGATTCAGATCTACCCTTAGACTTAGATCTCCCACTTGAGAAGTTATATCTATTTCTTTCCTAGGATCATCCTCTTGAAAATAATGCGTCTGTGATATGTCCTTCCATATTCTTCTATCTCATCTCCTCTGACAACAAGGATGATACCACTTCATCAAAATTCAAGGCAGTGGTATTAATACCTATGGCCACAACTAGAATATCCCATGAGTTTGGTAAAGAACAAAGTAAACTGATACATTTATCTTCATCTGAAATTTTAATCTCAACATATACTAACTGACTTACCACAAAATTGAAGGAGTTCAAATGCTCTGCCACCGAGTCTTGATCTCTCATCCTTAGGTTATACAACTTCTTTCTCAGGAATAGTTTATTCACTAGGGAATTATACTGATACAACTTCCCCAACTTTTCCCATAAATCCTTGGTTGTAGCTTCCTCTGACACATTCAATAATATTGAATCAGAGAGACACAGTCAGATTGTTCTCTTTGCCTTCTGATCCAACTTTTTCCAGTCATCTGTTGAAGTTCCTGTAGGTGCAGTACTTGTATCTATTGCAATCCACTGATATTTGTCCACCAACAGATCTTCCATATTGAGATTCCACAACTCAAAAATTTTCTCATTAAAATTCTCGATCTCCATCTTCGAATTGCTTTCCATTTCTTTTCACCTGAAAAATCAATACCACACATCTCCCACTATAACAAGGCTTATCACAGTCCTGAGCCAAACCCTTGACCACAAAGGCGTCCCCCTGAAGCCAAAAAATCTCTGATACCAAATGTATATTTTAAACTTGTACATTATCTACTGCAAACATATATTCAGTAAAAGAACAGAAAATATACAATGGAAAATACAAACATTAGACACAGATTTTTCCCCTGAAAACTGAAACTGGGAAAACCAACATATTCTATATTCATTCAGTGTGATACATTGTTTACAATAAAATATACATATAGGAGCCAACGACATCCAAAACCCTAACCCAATGACCTAGATTAGTCAACAACCCTAATTCTTTAATTGAAAATAGAAAGCCATCAACAAAGAAACCATGTGCCTAAAAACCACCTAAAATATGTGACACTTTTTCCGAGGCATAATTTGTTTTGGAATATTGCAGAGGTTGGAAGTACCAAAGGATGAAGTTCCAAAATAATGATGGTCATCTGTATCAACCTTTGATTAAGTCATAGCCATTGGATAAATCAGTGGAAGGTTAGTGTATGGATTGAAGCTAGACCATTGATTTGGTTCCAGGACTCATTCTAACCATTGGATCAATTCGTGTGACAGGTAACCACTTTGGGAAGTTCATACTTCACAAGATTGGATGATCCTAAGAGAGAAATCGCCCTAAGGTCAAAGTCCAGAGGACTAGGTTCTAGCCCCCGATCACAAGTTATGAACATATAAGTCATGAGGCACTGAGAACATTCTTTAAATTAATAATCTTGTGGTTTTGCGCATATGGTCATATGTAAATGGTTTTCCATATCTATGATCAATTTATGAAAATCCTTCATGGTAAGGTTTGAATAATAACAAAGATTATGGTTAAGTTAAATGAAGAGGTGTGATGGTCCAAACAAGGGGACACAATGTTTCATATCTCACACCAGTTGGAAGAATATATAAATGAGAAAGATTAGTGAGAAGAATGTGTCTCTGCAGTCCAGAGAAGAAGATCGAAACAGAGGCAAAGTCCAAGAAGAAGAACGGTGGGTTCTAAAGTGCATGTCAATGTCTTATTGAAGATCAAGAACACAATAAGACATAGCAATAGTTATGATATCCACTGTTTGATATAGAAGACCTTTATTGGACTGCATCATATACATTGAATATTAAATGAAAGAAGCCAATGAGCAAGAGATGAAGTTTGACTGCAGATAACCAAAAGATCATACAAGTAGAGGTTGCAACAGACAAGTAGAAAGTGCATCAATTAATGATTCTAAGAAGAGTTGAAGAATTGATAGTACCTTTGTGTATCTATGAACACCTTGAACATAGTACAGTAAGAGAGTTATAAGTGTTATAACCTGCATAAAGGGAGGAAGGGTGGAGCAAGGGAAAACAATTCAAAGTCAAAAAGTCAAATCTGATAGGACTTGTGTTAATGACTGCATGAATCAAATTCAATATGAAGATCAACAGAGACTGAATTGCATTGCGAAATTAGTTGGATGTTAGCAACAAATTCACATATCGACAATAAATTTAAATGGGGTGTCAAAGCATCCTTTCAGTGATAGTTGATAAACTAGGGGGTCGTAACCTCCTTTCAGTTGCAGCTGGTAAATAGGGTGTCGAAGCATCCTTTCAGTGGTAGCTGATAAAATAGGGGGTCATAGCCTCCTTCCAGTTGTAGATGGTAAATGGGGTGTGGAAGCATCCCTTCAATTGTAGCTGAAGAAACTTGGGGACAATCTCTTCATCAAGTTGTAGCTTGAAAAGAATTGTGTAAAAGAACATTTTATTAATGAGAAAAGAGTTGGTGGTTTTCCCTGTTGGGTTCCACGATAAAATCTTGTGTTCATAA
>SNQJ01S0010892.1:51056-61882 GCA_010110895.2 Picea sitchensis | reverse complement strand
TATTATTGTATATTCCATCAATTGGTATCAGAGAAAGGTTCCTTTAAGAACAGTCTAACAAACTGAAAGGAAGATCAAATTAAGAACACATGGATGGACAAAATATTTACACTGTGAATGGAACTCCAATATCTGGAAAATAAGAACACATATTTTGGAGTACAAGAATGGAATATCATCTGAAGGAATTGGGACATGAAGTATGGAATTTAGTGATCACTGATTACTTCCCACCAAACAAAGTAAGGACTCTAGCTCAAAAGAAAGGCAAGAAAAGTAACTCAATGGAAATGAATACAATCCTTGATGGATTACCTGATGATATCAAAGAGAAGATAGGTGAATGTAAATCTACAAAGGAACTTTGGGACAAGATAAAAGACCTCTACTCAGATGAGAAGTCAAATGAAGCATATCAATTAGAACAAAGTTCATTCTACAACAATTCTAGTGATGAATACTCTTTTGAAGAAGACTCGGACATTGAATCATAAGTCAATCTTGAAGCTGAGATTGAATGTTCTTTGAATGAACTGAGAAAATATAAATAAAGGTGTAAACAACTAAAGGATCTCATGCTGGAGAAAAGGAGGAAACAAGGTTCAAAGAAGAAATAACTTGAGAAAATCATAGTTGAATTTAGAATCCAAGTCCAAATGGATCAAGAAAGATTGGAATCCTTGGAACAATCTCTTAATAAGGAGCAACAAAAGGTTGAAGATCTCAAACAGTAGTAGCTAGAAAGCGAGGAAGAAAATTAGACCTTAAAAAGACAACTAATGTCCTCACAAGAGGAGCTACATAGTTCAAGACAACAAGCAACCATTCACATGGAAGAAGCCAATAATTTAAAACAAGAAGTTGTTGGACTCAGGGATCAACTGAAGACTGTTGAAAATTTCAAGAAAGGAACTGAAGCCCTTGATAAAATTCTCAGTCTACAAAGATGTCCCTTGAAAAAATTTGGCCTTGGATATGACCAAGTACACATGGTTAAAGGATCAAGTCCTATTACTTAGATTGATGTAGAAGATGACAAGTGTTGTGATGATACCTACAAAGAAACAACTATGCACCAGGAGGATGACAAGAATGCAAACTCCTATGCTCAAGAATCTGCTCATCCTCCCAAGAAGAGTAACCTCAAAATAAATAGCAATCACAAGCAAGAAGACAAAAAAACTCCCTAGTACAAAAGTGCATCCTATGGCTATTGTTTTTATTACAGTCATAAGGATGATGACTACAGAACCAAGAGACACAGGTTGAAAAAACAAGAAAACACATGTAGTTCAAGTGAAATGAAAGATCCTAACAACAAGACTGGGCTTGGGTATGTGAAGAAAGAAAGTACTATTCCCCCTACTTTCAATACTAACAAAAAGGAGTTGACAAATGAATTCATTTTCAGAAGATCTTCATAGATATTCAGGGGTTATTGTTATTCATGTAAAAACTATGGACATAAAGCTATGAATTGTAGAGCATATGGAAGGAAAAACATGAGGGTTCAGAAATATAACCTTAAAGATAACCAAAAAGTAAATCAAGTTAAAAGAAAAAATTATAACTCCTTTGCACCTCTACAAGAAGGGAACCTAGAATGCTTCAGATGTCATAGTTATGGACATAAAGCTAGTAATTGAGAGATGCTGAGGGAACTTCAAAGTTTGAAGATAGAGAACAATGTCTCCATACCAGGGGTCAGACGATGAGACAGAAAAACGTGTTCATCCACAAACGAATAAAGATGGATAACATCCTCATCTAATCATGGAAAATCAGATATTAACTCTGCGAAGACTAGCAATTTCTTGTATTTCGCAGATGGTTCCTTGCTTCTTATTCACATGAACAGGATTGGATACCCATTCAGTCAAGGGAACTGGGTAGATGAATCCAACATTAAGTAGCTTCTCCACCTCTGCCTTAATAGAAAGGGCCTTCCGGGGATTGGCAACTCTAATACGTTGTCGAACAGGTTTAACATTTGGATAAGTTATAATATCATGCTCGAAAATACAAGGGTCGATTCCTGACATCTCTTCATATGACCAAGCAAAAACATCTCAGAATTCCTTGAAGAGTTCAGTGTAGATCAGGATTTCTTCTTGCGAACAATCCACACCGATATGTACATTTTCGGTCTTGTGAGAGGTACGAGAGATATCAATCGTGAGGGTTGGAGAAATACTGGCCATTTTTCCTTTAGCATAAATGTCATGCGTATCAAGTGGAACTACGGTGTGATCGAGTATCTCACTCAAAGTAGATCGAAAGTCATCTTGTTCGATTCTTTCAAGCTCTGGGAGAAAATAAGAGTGGTGTTGCATATCATCCCAAGGTTTGTTGGAACCATTCATGTCTTCGATGATAGCTTCGTTAGAAGGAAAAGTCCCATCAAGGTAATCATGTGAAGAAGACAACGAAGTAGCCCACAAGAACAGGATCCTCCTCGTCTGTCGGCGAGGTAACAAGACCGGGATGGAAAGAAGATTCAAGAACAACTTGATACACAATCTCTGTTTCCAATAGTGGAATAGCCATTCTAGCATGCGATTGACCTTCACAAGACGAAGTCAGGGAAGGTAGGTTGCACAGATCAATAAAATAGGAAGTGTGGAAAGGAATGGACCTCCCTGTCGAGACGGTCTATTGGAAATGGCGTAAACGTGGTGACTTGGTGTCATGAAGTCGAAAGTTCCCATAAGGGAAGAATACATTCTGACACCGATATTCTTAGTTGCTGGATGAGAATTTTCGATCATAGGGATTGACGGTCCAATCGATGCATTAGGACTAGAGTACGCAAAGGATAACTGGTCGATCGTCATGATCTTCCCTTCATGAGGAAAACAAAGAGTACGAAATACAAATGATACAAGGACAACCATAGCATAGGCCCAATTGTGTCCTAGTAACAGGTTATAATCAAGAGGTGCATCAACTACCTCGACCTCCACCTCTACTGTCTTCCCACCTAAATGGACCAGAAAGGAAGGAAGAATATCGTGAGGGCAGAAGGAATGACCGTCAAAAGAAGTCAATATGTTTGATGATTTGGAAAGAGTCGGAGAACCGAGAGCTTTCCAACAGATCAGGGACACCACACAAGTGGCAACGCCTTCATCAACAACTGCACATTTGATGGTATACTTTGGGTACTCCACATGGATTTGGAATGCCACATGGTAAGACAAGCGAGGCTTCATATCTGTGACATCAAACTTTATAACTTTTGAGCCACTGGGTTCTAGATCTCCTAACGTAGATAGTAATGAATTCCTCTGTGAAGGACACATCTAGAGTACCTCCAAAGCTGACATCGCACAAGGGGTTTGACCCAGGCCCTCAATAATAGAGTAGTTCCGGGCGGCTCTGGCATTTGGATTGTGGGTAGAGCACTTGAGTACTCCTTTCAGAATATGAGGTGGTGGCTTTGGTTTTTCATTCTGTAAATTCATCTTCGGAGGAGGAGGAGGAGATTCTAGACCATGAATAGCTTGTGAAGAGCTATAATCTCGAGATTGAGTGGCTACATTAACTTTCACATTGACCATATTGATACACAAAAGGTTTCCATCTTGCAATAACAATTTTTGACTCCCACCAGCACGGCGGGCGGTAGAGATAATAGCCTCGTAGTTTCTGCAAGTTTATGGCATAAATGGGTAAGGTGATCATCTATACAAAGCTTACAGGGAAACTTCACCTTACGTCTTTCTCATTTTCCCTCTCCAACATTATTATTCGTCTTCTCATTATTACCATTGTCCTTGGGTTTATTACTATTTTTCCCACCCTTACGATTATTACGTCCTTTCTTCTTATTCCTGCCTGGTTGCTGGTTACCATTTGGGTTGGATGATGATTACATAGAGTGTAGATCCATCGGATGAGTGGGGTTGGAAGACACAGACGAATATGGCCCTCCTGCAGACTAGTTTAGAGACAATTCTTTCAAATGGCTTGTCACCAAGTCTGCAGACTTTACATTGGCGGTACCTGCAATGCCATCGGCATGAGGTCCAATATTTTGTCTAGGGTTGTAAGTTGACCGTGGAGCATCTGGAAGAAGGTGGTATAACATCCCAGACTAAGCATATATGAGATCTAATTGCTGGGCTTTAAATATTGCTTCTTCCTTAGTGGTAACCCTAGCTGTAAAAACGCCCTTCGAGATAGGAGCATGCAAAGACTTAAGGAACCATTCTAAAAGGAAGGCCAAGGGTATGGGGGTCTTAATAAACCTCTTCTATCTACACCAATCCTAGATATAATCCGATATATGAGTGGTTGTGTCCTGGTGTAAAGTCGATATAAGTTTTAGGCCAACATCTTAACGAACCAACAATTGGAAGTGGTTAACGAAGACCAATACCATCTGAATAAAGGTCCCATATGCCCCCCTAGGTAGCTCGATATACCATTTCACAGCAACCCCAATGAGGGTGTTTTGAAATAATATTAATCGAATAGAATCATCATTAAGGGAATTTGAGTAGCACCAAAGGTGAAAGGTAGTAATGTGATCACCATGATCCTCTCCATTATTACCTTCGAATTTCTGAATGTCCGAAGGAATCTTGGTGGGTACAGGGGGCCATGTAGGATGATGACTCACATGGTCGTTCATCAAGTTAGACAAGTCTGGCAGATTGAGCGTGTCCAGAAAAGGGAGACGAGGTTGTAACATCTAGCCCCAAGATCCTGGGAAAGATTGTGTTTGTGGAACTGCAATCCATCCAGGGTTCTAGTAAGCACCATGGCCCTATCCAGGATTGTAAGTCCCTCCTATGAGATGATTAATAAAAGGTTGGTTGGGCATCATTCCAACAAGAATTTTCTATTTGGGGTTGTAAAAATTGCCCCCAACCAGATTGGATCTGGGTTGGGGGTTGCCCAAAGCATAAACCTGACCTCCTCCATGTGGGAATCTAGAGGATAGAGGTGGATTAGTCATGCCCAATGTATTGGTCAGAATAGACACCAAGTAGGTAGGGGTGTAGGACGAAACTTGAGCAAAAGCTTATCCGCCAGGTTGGTTTCTCCACCCAAAAGCAAAAGGATTAGACTCGGGGTTAAAAGCAAGAATACCTCCCATATTAGGATTCGTTTGAGAGATTTGAGAACCACCAAATGAAAATGGAGTATAAGTGAAGCGTAGTGCCCCTAATCCCAATGCTAATCCCAATGCTAGAATTAGGGTCAGCAGTTGGGATGGTGCTAAAAAACTATGAAGTAAAGTTCAACATACCATAGGAAAAAAGACTAGAGGCCATAGGGATGGACTGAATATTATAGCCCGATGAGTGACAAAGAGACCCAAAAGGGTTCGAGGAAAGAGATTGAGCATTCACTATAGGCCAAGCCATAGTAATGATAGGTACCTCCGGCACTACAACCATTGTGGTTGCAGGAGTCGAAGGGGTGCCATTAACTATAGTGGGTGTGGGAGTCGAAGGGCTCCCAGTGTTCCGAATACTAGGTTCAGTACTCATCCTTGTAGAATCACAAGTCTGAACAGTGGATGTGTGTGTACCACGCCTAATAACTCTACGCCTTTTAGAAGGCAAAGACTCGAAATCTGGTGGTAACTGTAACAAGCGATGGGACCGACGGGGACGCTGGTCCGACTCCATGATGACTTAAGACTCTAAAGACAAAATAAAATTCCTAAGGCCAACTAGTAATCAAAGAGAACACCAAAAGTCAAACGACCAATATGGACACAAACGGGGTAAAGTGGTTGAAAGTGGCCTCCCTCCCTAAATAAGGTATGTCTCACCCAAGAGGGGCCTGAGACTCCGTTCTAAAGATCAGAGGTAACATAATCAGTTATAAGGGCCCTCGTGGGATTAACAACTAGTTGGTCAGATCCCCCCAGAGAGGTAATCCTCCATAAAGGTTGTGTGTTGTCCGACCCTTATCTGACCCAGGGTACCTGCAGAATAACCCCTGCAAGTAACCTATGTGGCACCTAAGTCAAGCAACTAATAAACCACTGTATAACCGATGCACATGTGAGCAATCGTAAATCAAGTCCACCATATGGGTAGGGTAGCAAAGCCCGAAACCTTGAAAGCGTCTCCTCTCACGGAGGTAAGGGCACTAACAAGATCCTCAGATACGAATAGATCCCTAGAAATATCTCTAATGCTAAGAAGGTATCGAGAGGATATCCCTTGAACCAACCTCACACGACCTCGTGATTAACTCTAGTGTGAGCGGAGCCTCCTTATATTACCAATTATACAATGGATTTCTCCACTCCTTTTCTCAGACACATATGTTGATTTAATTTCTTTGGAGAAGTTTACTCACAAAATCCTATTCCAAGGAACTAAATCCTAAGCTAGTTTGTGCACCCTAGAAAATAAAATCGTGACTAATCAATTTTAAATTATAGCGTTAATTTTAGTGGTCGTGATTACTCAAAAAGGTATGGTAGTGAAACTCATGATGTTATGACTCTACAAGAAAAGTAAATATGAAAATAATGCAAAGTCNCCTAGAAAATAAAATCGTGACTAATCAATTTTAAATTATAGCGTTAATTTTAGTGGTCGTGATTACTCAAAAAGGTATGGTAGTGAAACTCATGATGTTATGACTCTACAAGAAAAGTAAATATGAAAATAATGCAAAGTCCTAACCTTAACTTTCAATGAATGATATGCTTCTAATAAGAAATGCAATTTTCAATTTCAACTTTGCAATTTTGAAGTAAAAATGCAATCTTTCATTACATGCACTAAGCTAATGACAAGGACTCAAAAGACCAAAACGTTAAGCAATGCAAGATGCCTATTTTTTTTGTATTTTCAATAAAATAAAAATGAAAATGCATGGAATGAAAAGCAATCTGATATATAAACTCTACTATGTATAGAAAGAGACAACTCAAGCAGGATACCAAGCAACAAAACACCCAACCCAATGTACAAGGACAATCAAAATGAAAATATGATGAGAAAGACTCCGCCCAGAAATTCATCCAAAGACAGGTTTCCTGTCATCCCACAAGCAATCAACATGAAGTATAGAGACCCAAGAAGTCTCAACAAACCTCAAATCCCACCCAGCAATCACCAGAACAAGAAAACAAGCAAGGCAAGTTGATGTATGCAACTGTTTAGGAAAACATAGCATATATACACATCTTGTAGAGGGACAGGCTGCGTATGTATGCGACTGTCAAGGAAAAAAGAGCATATGTGTTGCAAAAAACAAGTCCAGGAAAGGGAGAAGGATGAAAAATCAAACCCAGAGTGAAAAGAGGCTGTCAAGCAATGATACGACAAGAAACACAATAGGAAAAAGAGAAATCTAAGGAGAAAAGTACTCCAAACCCTAAGAAAGAAGATTCAATACCCAGTATGGTCGCCAGTTCTGTTACGAGGAAAATATCTCCATGGCTAGGGTAAACCACAACAGATGGAAATGACTGCAGAAATCAAATCTCTTCTCAAGTATTCTATGAAAACAAATATACTATCAAGACAAGATAAAATGCCTACCTCGTATAGACATTTGATGAATTCCACCATTGAGCACTTGACCCAAAGCAATACCTGCAACTAGTCCTCAACAACCAAACAAAGCAAGAATATGGTGATAATAAATAATGTTGGCACATTCAATAGCATAATCCATTAATAAACATGACAAATACACACATGGAATAATAATTCAAATATTTGTAAGATATCAATTGGATGGGAAAATAATATTTCTATTAATATATGATCAACAGAAGTGAAAATGTTACAAAATTTCATCATGAAACGGTTCAGAACCAAGAAACTAAGTTCCTTCCAGCTGGGCCTCCACCACTTCAATCCTCCACCAAAGGTAAGCTCATAAGAGAGAGACAATGAGGTTCTCAACCAATAAAGGAAGATATTGGGGGTTGAACACTGTGTTCAGACTTAAAGGACAAAGGGATGTAGACTCAATATGAAGTAAATAATTTCTCCAGAGTAACTTTGCTCTCAAAGTTGAATTCTTTCTCTTCTTTCCATAGCTCAAAATTGGCCCATTTATAGCCTTCAAAATGGAACTGAAGGGCTGATTCAGAACGTTTTCAGTATATGGAAAGCCAAGGATCATAGATCTCCTGTCATGACAGGAAACCCAACATTAGTTTTCATTTTCTGGCACAAATCGCGATGTATGCGGGCTGTAGTGGAGCAGCCTGCGTATACGCATGTTGTATAGTAGGAAAGATGCGTACATGTGGAAAAATATTTATTTTTAGCTCTGGATTTCACAAATAGGGATGATAAGTCTCCATGGGGAAATGGAAAAAGGCCTTCTGTGCAATATTGCATAGGGTGAGGCAAATCTTGCTATAAAAACAAGTATCTTAAGGAAGGAGCTTGTAGATCAAGGAACCATGCAATACCTATATACATATGTCAACCAATCATATATATATATATATATATATCACCTTCGAGGTAGGCATACCCATGCTAAGATATATGAAAAATCATGGCCACCAACATAATACAATGTGGATCCATGAACTTATATGCAAGACCATGGACATGAAAAATTACATAGTGAATCCATGTCATATAATAGATCATAGGCACGCGAAAATACCATGTGAATCTATGTCATAGTAAACATTAGGAAGACATTTAACACAAATGAGAGTGGAAATGTGGTCTTCAAAGTACTTATTCAATAGTGATATAATCTTGTGCAACTTGGGAAGGGTAGCGTAGATGGAGGATGCTTGAAAACCCATGGTCTTTAATCCAACCCCATAGATGTATGAATCTACATCATGCGAATAAATGCGTTGATGTCAAGCATGGTAGAAACTGCTTTATTACCATTATTGATGAATACCATTAATAGACGGAAGGGGACTCACCAATAATAAAAAGGACCTCAAGGTACCTAGTACAATATAGTGAGTGTGAATAGAGGATATGATTTTGAACACTCATATAATCGATCAATCCGGGTCAATGTTGTAAACATATTGTCAATCACAAGTAATCTTGTCACTAATGACTACAAGTACCAAGGTAATATCTGGTTTCTAGATCCACTTACTAGATAATGATTTGGTGTCGATAGGAAGAGATCCATCGAACGATGGCCTTAATGTATCCCCCATCAATCGACAAGAAACAATAACTGAGAGATTTTTGTTGGAGAAACAAAATCACCAAGTACCATTGACACAGGGATGACCAGCATGAAAGGTCAACAAGACTTAAAAATGGCCAAGTCAGGCTTCAAATTCCCTTGAACATATAATACAAAACATTGAGGACTTGGGCATCAATGAATCCAAATGATCGATGATACAGTGCAATAATGCATGAGGAATTGAAGCGTTCTCTATAGTGACTGAAAGAATAACCACTTCGAGGACTAGATAATTCATGATCATGGTACATCTCCTAAGTAAACTACATCCCAACTATTGGACAATGGCACAAATAGTTGTTGGAATGTTTACAGGAAGAGTGTTCTTGTCATTGATGGAAATATCATAGAGTGCATCGATGGAAAAATAGGAACAACATAAGCTCAGGTGAAGAAGCAAACAATATGAAGAGATCAAATCTCAGGAGAGATAATGTTCTCAGAAACGCAAACGAGACCCAAAGTCATCTGGACTCGCAGAGCCCTTTACACTTAGAAATTCTTCCAAGTCGGGAGGAAGCGTCTGCTCAGGAGGAGGAGAGACAGTGGCTGTCGTATCTGAGCACGAGGACCGATCATCTTTGGATCCAAAATAACATGCACAACCTTTAAAGTGCGAGGTGAAGAGGGCTTACAAAGTCTCGAAAGCAGCAGGGACCTTCCATCGTTGAGGAGGATACATGGCAGCAGATGCACAACATCGCAAAATCGCGAATCAAAAGAATGGAGGTGAGCAGTCCTCCAACTTCATGAAATGTGAAATCTCGAAATGATCTGGGCCATTGAATCATAGATGATCATGGATCATTGATTTGGCAGCTATGGATATCAGGAAATCAAGAATCGAGAGAATAAACATGAGCCATCCTCCAACTCCACGAAATGTGAAATCGCGATAAGATCTAGTCCATTGGATCGAGGATTGATCTAGACCATTGGATTGAGGAATGTCGTGGGCCGTTGGATGCAGAGGAAATGTGGAGAGAGACCAACATTTCGCTGACTGAAAAGTAAAAAAAAGGAGTTGCTCTAACATTTGAAATCGCGAAACACAAAACTGCGACTTAATTTGAGTCGTCGATCAAAGGGAGAGTGTGGACCGTTGATCTGGAGTATTTCAGAGTTTCGCGAGTTGGGAGTTTCGAGACAATTCACAAAAGGAAATCACGATACACAAAATTACAAAGCACCTTTTTGCTTGGGCCCTAGTGTTATCAGACTAATTGGTAGGTGCAGACACTAACAGATCTCCCTAGATCCACCTGGATCTAGAACAAAACAGGACAGGACATGACTCTTTCCCTAAGTTTTGACCATTGAATTAACTAGTAGGAAGGAATAAGTAACATACCTTTATATCGCTTCCTAGGGTCTCTGTTGCTCCTGCTTCGCTCCGGTGCTCTCGTGAAGTCAAGACCAAGACAACACAAACCAACCAAAGTGAAGATAGTAAAATATATTCAACAGTCAACTTGCAAGATACCAGATATATAAAATATGCAAAACAGAAATGAAATGCTAGAAATGACAGAATAATAGTAAAATATCCAGCATAATCTTCACAATACACAGAAATGATATACGAAATAGCAACATAAATAACACTTTGAATCAGATAGCAATGTTCACAGGCCTCTTCGAGGGGGCAACCTCCA
>SNQJ01S0010892.1:40693-51046 GCA_010110895.2 Picea sitchensis | reverse complement strand
GATCCTTCTAGAAGCGGAAGCTTCTATTAGGTCTTCTTACATCCGCCTTATTCTATTTTATTGAAAGGTCTTATTAATATTGACCTTTATTACATCCGAATACATTGATCTACCTATGTGCGGGTTAGGACCTTAACACAACTTATGTGTATGATCAAGGAATTACAGAATAAAGTGAGAATAGCTTTATGGGAAAGGGACATGCCACTGTATCATATTTATTGAAGGTAAAGATTATAACCTGATTGCCTTGATGTCGCAAGATTCCTTTTGATGGCCCTTGGTTCTAACACACACACTTGCTCAATCCTTGTATGAAGAAGATCAAATCCTCATGATAGACTTGCTAGAGTCTTCAAGCTGCTGTTCAGGCTAAGTCCTTCACACAATTCTTTCACCAATTCTCCAATGAATCTTGCTTAACCTTTTCCATGAGAATTCCCTCAATATATAGGAGAGAATGAGATAGTTACTTGGATAAGAATGATCCCACAATATCAGGGAATCCAGTACAAGGATAACCATTCGAATGCCAACTCATTCTTCTAGAAGATTCCCTTCTAGAAACATCGAGAATTCATCTTTTTCCATGCTTTAGGAAGAGTTCACACCCTGGCTATTCAACACAGTGCGAGAAGTTCACACCCTGTCTTAAAGAAGCCTGTGAGAATGGGTCATTCTCGCACCCAAATATATTAGCAGCCTGCGAGAATGGGTCATTCTCGCACCCAAATATATTAGCAGCCTGTGAACCTTCTTCAAAAATGATTTTTCTGGGAAGAGATGAAAGTAACTTTTCTCAGGAGAAAGCTCTTATGAAGAGCCTGAGTACACCATCATCAATACATCATCATGATGACCAAAATCATGGGTAACACCTAGAGGTCACATCGTCGAGGGATTAAGGAAAGAGATAACACATTTCTAGGCTCCATTTTGGAGTTTCGCGAGCTGAGAAGATCAAGGCAACTCGCAACTGGATATCCCAGAATGAAAAATTGCAAAATGACTGTTGGATAGGCATATGGACACTGCCAGTGGTCACGTGAAAATAAGGGGCTTATCTAGAAAATCTAGCACCCACTATGTAGATTTATCAGAGAAGGAAAATGCGCCAAGGGATGAATGCACAGAGATTTTCTTAGAAACTACCAGAACAAAATGATTGCGTCTGCCAGAGAATTCGAGGAGCTATAGGGTGACTTCCAGAGGAGCCAAAGAGTCTCTAGGTAACTGTCAGTGGAGTGTAGATTCATCATAGAGGCAATTGATAGATGGAAAAGTGTCAAAGACTATTACATCCATTGAAGCAAAAGAATCTCAACATAATGGCTAGTGATGATGAACGCATGAAGCTAACCTCCATAGAATATGAAGAGTTGCCATGATGATCGGGAGATGACACGATGAGAGGAAAGTATGCATAATAGAGAAGTGAAGTGATTCTACGGTTGAGCTATGCATAAGGGAGAAAAAAGCTGCAGTGAATGACCCATAGGGAGAATAGTGATGCAGTGAAGAGTATATAGTGGCATAGAGCATGAAGAATGCAGAAGGTGCACAGAGACTATAAAAATGGAGAACAGAGAAGATATGTGTGCTACTATTGAGAGTGATTTATGCAAGAAGAAGAATGCTATGTGCAGGAGATGAAACACATAGAAGAGGCATAACACATAGACTAGAAATAAGATGCAGAGCATAAAGCGCAGTAGAAGCAAGGAACAAAGATGCATATCTGAGACAGTAAAAGAAAGACAAGGTGCGCATGCAAGGACATAGTAGAAGATTAGAATTCTCAAGAAGATGCGACCAGAGAAACACTAATGTAGGAAGAGAAGAGCAGTGTAGCAGAACAATGATGTGACTGGTAAGCCATTGATAAACACTGTCTCACTGTAATAAATTACAACAAGCAAGGATTTATATTTCAGGGTGGTAGGGAGTTTCTAGGGAAGACTGTTTTCCTCTGAGTTTCAAGTGTGTGCTTGAACACAGGCAGTTGTAGCTTCCATCTGGTTGCAGCCAGAAAATCCAGGGTGGCAGGGTGGTGCAAGGGAGAAATATTGTTCTCTGTTATGCAGGTTGGTGCCTTTGTCACTGGAAGTTGGTGCTTGCATCCAGTTGGTGCTGGAACACTTAGGGAGTTTGTGCTTCCTTCTAGTGGGTGCTAGAGAAACCAAAGAGTTGGTGCTCTTAGCAAGTTGCAGCTTGTAAAACAGATGTGGTAGCCTCATAGGGAGTTGGTTCTCCTAAGAATGATAATGTACAGAAAATAAAGATTACTTATCATATCAAGAAGAAGAGGTTTTTCCCTTTATGGGTTTCCTCAGGAAATATTTGTCTCTATATATTTCATGTGTGTGGTTGATGATGAATATTTTGTTGCTTAGTTCCCTGCATTATTGTGATCGTCATTGAGTGTTATGTAAAGAGTTTGAAATGGGCATAATTGTTTAAGCATAGTAACAACTAATTCACCCCCCCCCCCCTCTCAATTGTCCAACAATTGGTATCAGAGCTGGTTCCTTTTAGCTAAGGGTAGATCCTAGAGCTTAAACATGACTATCCATGAAGGAAATTCAAACAACAAGGCCCCTTTGTTCAATGGAACAAACTTTGCCTTCTGGAAAATCAGGATGATAACCTACATAATGGCTTTAGGTGCAGATGTCTGGGATGTGGTAGAGAAGGGTTATGTAAAACCGATTGTACTAGCTAATAAGGATGACAAGCTAGAATTCAACTTCAATGCTAAGGCTATGAATGCATTCTAAGTGGGCTTGCAGAAGCAAAATTTGTAAAAGTTATGCACTTAGAAACTGCCAAAGAAATGTGGGACAAACTCATTAGTAGTTATGAAGGTAATGAGAAGGTAAAGGATGCCAAGCTTCAAACCTATAGAGTACAGTTTGAACAACTAAAGATGAAAGAGGATGAAACTGTTGGGAAGTACTTTCTATGAGTTGAAGAACTAGTGAATGCAATGAAAACACTTGGTGAAAAAATTGAGGAAGCTTCTTTGGTTCAAAAGATTTTGAGATCTCTACCAGACAGGTTCAACCCAAAGGTTTCTGCTATAGAAGAACTTAATGATCTAAAATATTTGGCTTTTGATCAACTTCTAGGAACGTTGACTACATATGAAATGAGGATAGTTAAAGACAAACCCACCTCTAGAGAAGCATCTTTTAAATCATATAAGAATGAGGATTCTGAAACTGATGAAATTGAAGAAAAATTTGTGAGAAGACTAAAGAAAGGATCAGGCAAGTACCAAGGAAAATTTTCGTTCAAATTTTTTAACTATGGAAAGATAGGTCACTTTACATCTAAGTGTCCACATAAGAAACATGATCAAAATTTTAAAGGTGAAAAAAAGTACAAACCCAAGAGATTTGGTAAAAATAAAAGTTTATGTGTAAACAATGATGACTCTTTAGAAGACACAGATAGTGACTCTTCCTGTGAAGATAAGATTAATGAATTTATGCTTATGGCCAAAGAGGATTATGATAATAAAATCACATGAAGTGATGTTGATGATGAAGAAGTTGTGGTTGACTTGGAAGGAGAAATGATCAGTGCTCTAGAAGAAATTGCTAGACTCATATCTAAGAAGAAAAAGCAAAAACAATTGTTGATACAGTTCGAGAAAGACAATAGATAACCTGATGAAGAATTTGCTCTGCTAAAAGTGGAATTAGAAGAAGCAAAGAAAATAGAAGACATTCTGAAACAACAGTTATCATAAAAGAAGGCAAGATGTGAAGCCTTGGAAGAAGAGGTAGTAAAAACCAGAAAAGAGATGGAGAAGTTTAAAACATTGTATCTCCAAAATCTTATGAGTATTAAAGCATAAGAAGGATTAGCCCTCATTCTGAATCAGCAAAGGAATCCAAATTTGAAAAATGGTTTGGGTTATGAATAAGGATCAAGTAGTGGCCAACCAAGCAACAAAAAATCCATCAAGTGTGTCAAATCTACATTCATTGACAACAACAAATATGGAGAAACAAAGGAAGATAATTAGCCGCCAAGGAAGAGTGAAAGAAAAAATACCAAAAATGACTCTGTAGAACAAATAAACAATACATTCTCTGCTCAAAGAAATCATCAGCATGGAATAAATTGACCTTTTCAAGGAAGACAACCATTTTCCAGATACAAAGGATTCTTCTATGGATATTTTTTTCTTTTTCTGTTCTAACTTTGGTCACAAAGTTGTAAACTGTTCTTTGAGATTTAGATATGAGCAATCAAAACACTCAAGGAATAGATATCTGTAGCAACAGAGAATGAGACAGTCAAGTAACAAACAACCACAGACTTCAAATCATGTGATGGTTGGGAAAAGGACACAGGTTAAGCATAACAATCATTATGATCCTTTATTCAATGAACTATAATGTCACACTTGCCATAATTATGGACATAAAGCTGCAGACTGTCGCTTATGGAACTATGAGCTAGATTTGAATCCCTCTACTGAAAATGTCAAGGTTTTGAAGAAGAAAGAAAATGACAAGTGTGGATTAGTGATGTCATCTCAAATACAAAAGATCCCCTGGTATATTGACAATGGATGCTCCAAACATATGATGGGAGACAAAAGTAAGTTTCTGAGTCTAAGTGACAACAAATCAGGAAATGTAACCTTTGGAAATGATGCTCCAGGTAAAATCAAGGGTAAAGGGATGGTGAGTATAAGTAATGGAAAAGGAAAATCCCATAATGTTCTACTTGTATATGGGATGAAACATAATTTTCTCAGTGTAAGTCAAATGTGTGACAGAGGATGTGAAGTGGTGTTAACCTCCAAGGATTGCAAGATAAAGTCTATAAACTCAAGAAAAGTGGTGGCTAAAGGAATAAGGACAAATAATAAGGTATATGTACTGAAAGAATATAGAGAAGAGTGCCATATAAGAAAACATGATGAAAGTTGGTTATGGCATAGGAGACTTGGACATCTAAATTTTGATCACTTAATCAAGCTAAAAAATATTGAGGCAGTAAAATATCTTCCAAGAATATCAAAGCCACAAGACTCTGTGTATAAACCCTGCCAAGTAGGAAAGCTAACCAGAACACAATTTAAATCCAAGAGCTCTACTTCAACAAAGAAACCACTCCAATTAGTTCATATGGATTTATGTGGACCATCAAGATAGGAAGGTACAGGGAAGGAAAACTACTTCATGTTGATCATTGATGATTACTCCAGACTTACTTGGGTTTCTTTTCTCAAAGAAAAAACTGAAGAATTTGAGAAATTTAAAATATTCAAGGCTTTAACTGAGAATCAAACAGGCAAGAGGTTAAAGGCAGTAAGATCAGACAGAGGAGGATAATTTATGCCAAGTGGTTTCAAGGAATTCTATGATAAACATGGGATCAAGAGAGAATACACAATCCCAGGTACTCCACAACAAAATGGAGTAGTTGAGAGGCAAAACAAAATAGTGCAAAAAATGGCCAGGTCAATGATGAATGAGAAGAAAATTAGTCAAACCTACTGGGTAGAACCAATACACACAACATTCCATGTTCTTCACAAAGCCCACCTCAGACCACACAGTGACAAGACACCTTATGAACTATGGTATGGAAGACTTGCTTCAATCAAACACTTCGAAGTCTTTGGGAGCAAGTGCTATATAAAGAATAATAATGAAAACCTGGGCAAGTATGATGACGAGGTTGATGAAGACATCTTCTTAGGATATGATACCAATAGTAAAGGATATAAATGCTTTAATAAAATATTGCATAAATTAGTTGATTGCATTGATTTAAAGGTTGATGAAGGAGTTCCGGTAAAAGAGGTGAGAAATATTGAGTCTGCTATAGAGGATGCAGCTGAAGCTAAAGATGAATAGGTCCAAGAATAAAAAAAATAAGTCTCTAAGTTAGATGAAGATACAAATACTCAGGCAGACTCAAATCAACAGACAACATCAAATCCTTCCTCCAGAATTACTCAAAAGAATCATCCTGCAAGTCAGATAATTGGTGAGAAAGACAAAGGTGTAAAAACTAGGCAGAGGATAATCAAAGACACCGAGAAATCACATATAGCCTTCATATCCATGGTGGAACCCAAGAATTTTAATGAGAACAGTAAATACGCAAATTGGTTAAAATCAATGAATGAGGAACTTGACTAGATTGAAAAGAATGACACTTGGGAACTCGTTCCTAGGCCAACAGATAAAAATGTAATAGGATCAAAATGGGTCTACAAAAGTAACATGAATGAGAAAGGAAATACTGTAAGAAATAAGGCTAGATTGGTCTACAAAGGATATGCTCAAATAGAAGGACTGGACTTTGATGAAACATTTGCACCTGTAGCAAGATTAGAAGCTATTAGAATGTTTCTTTCCTATGTTTGTCATAAACAATTTAAAGTCTACCAAATGGATGTCAACTCATCTTTTCTAAATAGAGATCTAAAAGAAGAAGTCTATATGGAACAACCAGAGCGCTTCCAACTGTCAGATAACCCTGACTTTGTCTACAAGTTGAAGAAAACCTTATATGGGTTGAAACAAGCTCCGTGTGCCTGGTATTACAGACTAGATAAGTATCTTCAAGACAAAGGGTTAAAGAGAGGAACAATTGATAACAATCTGTATATCAAAAAAAAGGGTGATGATTTTCTCATTGTGTTGGTCTATGTAGATGACATCATTTTCTGAAGTAATAATGATTCATCAGTACAACAGTTTGCTTCTGCCATGCAGTCTAAATTTGAAATGTCTATGATAGGGGAACTGCCATTTTTTCTTGGTCTACAAATTACTCAGAGGTCTAAAGGATTAATTCTTTCTTAGGATAAATATATAAGAGAAATGTTGAAAAGGTTTCAAATGGAAGATTCCACACTTATGAGCACACCTATGGTCACTGGATGCAAGTTAAGAAAGGATAATGACTCACCTGATGTGGATCAAAGCTCATATAGATCTATGATAGACAACCTATTGTACATCACACCATCCCGTCCAGACATAATGCATGTTGTTAGAATAGTAGGAAGGTATCAGGCTGCACCTAAACAGAGTCATTTTTTAGATGTCAAAAGAATATTCAGATATTTGAAAGGAACAATGGACTATGGCATATGGTATCCTAGGAGTCATAATTTTCAACTATCAGTCTATTCAGATGCTGATTGGGCTAACTGCGTAGATGAAAGGAAAAGCATGAGTGGAGGTGCATTATTCTTAGGAGATTCCCTCATATCATGGTTGAGTAAGGATTTATTTCCTTATCAACTACATAAGCTAAATACATTGAAACTACCACTTGTTGTACCCAAGTATGATGGATGATACAGACACTTGCAGACTTGGAGGTAAAATATACTACACCGATCCCAATTCATTATGATAATACCAGTGCAATTAGCGTGTCAAAGAATCTTGTCTTTCACTCCAAGACCAAGAATATACCCATCAAGTATCACTTATTGAGGGAACGGGTAACCAACTCTGTGGTTTCTGTGCATTATATTCCATCCAAAGATCAGATTGTTGATATCTTCACCAAACCGCTTGCAAAAGCTCAATTTGAGTATCTACGCCAGAAGTTGGGCATGACCCTGTTATCAAGTTAAAATAGTTCATCCTGTCAGGGGGAGTATGTGTTGGTTGAATATTTGATACCTTTGAAAAATACTACAACAACTCAGGGGGAGCATTTTTTTTTTTCTCTTTGACATTGATGTCAAAGGGGGAGAAAAAGGAGTGGTCCGAATGCCACAATTGGAGGTCCAAGCAATCTAGTGCAGCCTTTGAGGGTTGCCATCAATGCTAAAGGGGGAGATTGTTGGCATGTTTATAGGAAGAGTGTTCTTGTCATTGATGGAAAGATCAGAGTGTGCATCTATGGAAAAAATAGGAACAACGTAAACTCAGGTGAAGAAGAAAATAGTATGAAAAGATCAAATCTCAAGAGAGATAGAGTTCTCAAAAATGAAAATGAGACCCAAAGTCATCTGGACTCGTAGAGCCCTTTACACTTATAAATTCTTCCAAGTCGGGAGGAAGTTTCTGCTCAGGAGGAGGAGCGACAGTGGCCATCAGATCTAAGAACGAGGACTAATTGTTGTTGGATCCAGAAGAACATGCACAAACTTTAAAGTGCGAGGTGAAGTGGGATTACAAAGTCCCAAAAGCAACAAGGACTGTCCATCATTGAGGAGGATATGTGGCAGTATATGTGCAACATCCCATAATCACAAATTGGAAGAATGGAGGTGAGCAATCATCCAACTTCACGAAATGAAAAATCCTGAAATGATTTAGGCCGTCGGATCACAGATGATCATGGATCATTGATTTGGAACGCATGGATATCGAGAAATCGAGAATCGGGAGAATAAAGATGAGCCGTCCTCCAACTCCGTGAAATGCAAAATCACGATAAGATCTGGACCATTGGATCGAGGATTGATATGGACCATTGGATCGAGGAATGTCATGGGCCGTTGGATGCAGAGGAAACGTGGCGAGAGATAAACATTTCGATGACTAAAAAGTCAAAGAAAGGAGGTTCTCTAACCTTTGAAATCGCGAAACACGAAACCGCGAATTAATCTGAGTCATCGATCAAAGGGAGAGCGTGGACCGTTGATCTGGAGTATTTCAGAGTTTCATGAGTTGGGAGTTTCGAGGCAATTCACATAAGGAAATCATGATACACGAAATCACAAAGCACCTTTTTTCTTGGCCTCTGGTCATAGCTGGAGGTCACATCATCGAGGGATTAAGGGAATATCTGGCACGTCGCTAGGCTCCATTTCATAGTTTTGCGAGTTGGGAATATCGAGGCAACTCATAGCTGGATATCCCGTAACGCGAAATCATGAAACGAATGTTGGATAGGCATATGGTCACCACCGGTGGTCATATGAAAAGAAGGGGCTTAGCCAGAAAATCTAGCGCCCACTGTGTAGATTTCTCAAAGAAGGAAAAGGCGCCAAGGGATGAACATGCAAATATTTTCTTAGTAACTTCCAGAATGAAGTGACTGCGTCTACCAGAGAATTCAAGGAGATGTAGGGTGACTAGTAGAGGAGCCAAAGAGTCTCAAGGCAATTGCTAGTGGAGTGTAGACTCATCATAGAGGTGATTGATAGATGGAAAAGTGTTGAATACTGTTATAGCCAGTGAAGCCAAATAATCTCAGCATAACAGTCAGTGATGATGAACGCTTGAAGCTAACTGCCATAGAAGATGAAGAGTTTCCATGATGATTAGGAGATGACTCGATGAGAGGAAAGTATGAAAAATAGAGAAGTGAAGTAATTCTACGGTCGAACTATGCATAAGGGAGAAAAAATCTGCAGTGAACGATCCATAGGGAGAACAATGACGCAATGAAGAGTATGCAGTGGCATAGTGCATGAAGAATGCAGAAGGTGCACAGAGACTATAAAAACGCAGGACATAGAATAGATGTGTTCTACTATTGATAGTGATTCATGCAAGAAAAAGCATGCTGTGTGCAGAATATGAAACACACAGAAGAGGTGTAGCACATAGAATAGAAATAAGACGCAGAGCATAAAGTGAAACAGAAGCAAGGAAAATAGATGCATATCTGAGACAATAAAAGAAAGATGAGGTGCGCATGCAAAGACAGAGAAAAAGATGATAAAGCTCAAGAAGATGTGAGCAAAGAGACACTGATGCAGGCAGAGCAGAGAAATGTAGTAGAACAATGATGTGATTGGTAAGCCATTGATAAACATTGTCTCACTGTAATATATTACAACAAGCAAGGATTTATATTTTAGGGTGGTAGGGAGGTGCTAGGGAGGACTGTTGTCCTCTGAGTTTCAAGTGTGTGCTTGAACACAGGGAGTTGTAGCTTCCATATGGTTGCAGCCATAAAAACCAGGGTGGCAGGGTGGTGCAAGGGAGAACTATTGTTCTCTATTATGTAGGTTGGTGCATGTGTAAATGGAAGTTGGTGCTTCCATCTAGTTAGTGCTGGAACACTCAGGGAGTTGTTTCTTCCTTCTAGTGGGTGTTAGAGAAATCAAAGAGTTGGTGCTCTCAGGAAGTTGCATCTTTCAAAATAGAGGTGGTAGCCTCACAGGAAGTTGGTGCTCCTAAGAATGATAATGTACAAAAAATAAAGATTACTTATCATATCAAGAAGAAGAGTTTTTTCCCTTTATGGTTTTCCTCAGGAAATATCTGTCTCTGTATATTTCATGTGTGTGGTTGATGCTGAATATTTCGTTGCTTACTTCCCTGCATTATTGTGATTGTCATTGAGTGTTCTGTAAAGAGTTTGAAATGAGCATAATTGTTTAAGCACAATAACAATTGATTC
>SNQJ01S0010892.1:11423-29772 GCA_010110895.2 Picea sitchensis | reverse complement strand
TTTATTATTTAAATAATCCTCCTTGACTTTGTCACTTCACTTTATTATTTAAATAATCCTCTTTGATTTTGTCACTTCACTTTAATATTTAAATAATCCTCTTTGACTTTGTCACTTTATTATTTAAATAATCCTCCTTAACTTTGTCACTTCACTTTATTATTTAAATAATCCTCTTTGATTTTGTCACTTCACTTTATTATTTAAATAATCCTCTTTGACTTTGTCACTTCACTTTATTATTTAAATAATCCTCTTTGACTTTGTCAATTCACTTTATTATTTAAATAATTTCTTCTTTGCAAGCACTTTGACTTCTTTTACCTTTTGGGGCTTCAAACCAACATATGAGGATCCTCCAACTTCGTAAGGCCATAACTCTCAAACCGTGAGGAGTTATGTGACGTTCCGCATACCACCGGAAATGGCTTGACAAGAACTATCCATATAGGATAGTTTCACTGACAAATTCACAAATATTCGTCTCATTATTCCACATTTAAGCATGGGTTCTCTAACCATACTACTAGGACAACTCAACCAAAAAGCATCTTCCCGTGAGGGATTTCACCATAAGGGGACCACTTTGGAGTTCACCGCAAAGAGTCTTCCCATGAGGGATTTCACCGTAAGGGGAAAACTTTGGAGTTCATCCATTTGTACAACCATGACAAGACAATAATGAGTCATCTTTACATCAATCCAACTGCAACTCATTGATCCATATTCATCTATGCATATGACTATGAATCCTCTTGACATCAAGGTCAATACATGATCCATCAATCAAGGTCAATATATGATCCATCAATCACTACATCAATAAACTATGCCAAGACATTGTTCCTTTGACATCAATCCTTTGGCATCAATGACAACATTATCCAACAATCTCCCCCTTTGGCATTGATGGAAATACCAACATTGATGTCAACACCAATAATTGATGGAAACATGTAGACAAGGCATTGCTCTACATTAATAGGAATCTCAATAAAATCAATGTGACTATCTCTCCACCTTTGAAATCAATGGAAAAGGGTCATTCTCCCCTTGGGCCTGCTCCCCTGCCTGAAATATCCTTGGGGCTACTCCCCTTGCCTAAACTCTCCTTGGGTTTCTCCCCCTGTTTTAATTCCTTTGATCTTCCTATGAATAATATCTCCCCTTTTGAACAAGGGATGTCACTCTGATGTAATGTTGAAGATATATAACTCATACTCCCCCTATGACCATCTCTCCCCCTGGAGCTATTCCTCTGTGCTCTTTCTTCAAGTATAGGTCTATTTTTCAAGTATTTATCTTTGCATCTGATACATCTCTCCTCGTGGAATCATGGGAAGAAGAATGAATCCCCCTATGGGTATGTCTCCCCCTATCTTCTCTTCAATATGAACAATATGCTACCACTACAATATGCTTTTGCTGCAACTGCTACTGCTCAACTGGAACATAGATCAACTGCTCTTTCTATGACGATCCTTGGACCCGTCCATGCATCAAACGCGTATGATACCATACATCATGAAGAAAAATATATGTCAACAATGAAATAGAGAACCATGAACAAAACATCAACCAATTACAACCTGTGCCATATTGTGTGCCAACCATGCACAACACCCATGTACATCAATACCATAGAGTATGCCATAAGATATCATCAATGGAGTGTATCAACCATATGCTTCTACCAACATTCCATCAATGTGCCACAAACAAGTGTCATATCACTCATGATATGCCTCAACCGTGAACCAAGTGCCACAACCATGTATCTTAATCAATCAAGTGTCTCAGCTATATCATCCATACATCAACAAGTGCACCAAACATGTATCACCACTTGTACCAAGCAAGTGCATCAACCATGCACCAATACCACAACAAGATGAAATACAATCAAGATTCTTCCTTGTGCATGTATGCCATATCCACCATAAAACATGTGCCAATCATACTGTTAGTAGGTGCCTCTAACGATGTACCAGAAGTGTATCAATCATGCATCAACTATAGATCAAGCTATGACTCATCAATGATGTACAATATGGCCACCTCATCAATTCATCAACTACATGTCCCACTATGTAGCCCATCCTCATGCATGCACCAAGATATGCAACAAATATGCATCTCATAATACATCATAAGATATATCAATGGAGCTCAAATAGGTACCAGCCATGTACTCTAAATGACTTGTCTCAACCATCATTCACTTCAGCAACTACTAAGCATCCAAAACTATATGTACTAGATGTGTGCCTCAATAGATCAATGACATATCTAGTGTTGAGTCTCCATTTTGACACTTCTAGTGCCCTATATTACCCTCTATCTGAGCCTATTCTACCTATGCTATGAGTATATACTTGATTGTTTCCTCCATAAATACACTTGATGACCTTGTTCATGTGCATAAGAGGTAACTTATGATTAAAGCATGGTTTGTTTATTTTTCTTGAGTTAAAATGATTAAATGTTTGATTTTATAAGATGCTAATCATTTGACTCTTAAGCAACAATGATCCAGTACCAAAAGACTCGCACAACATTGATCTGGTACCAACAAACCCACACAACATTGATCCTGTACTGCTTGGGTGCCTATCTGGTACCAACACTTGTCTTGCGCTATTCCAGTACCCACACTCTGTGTTATTTTGGTACCAACACACTCTGTGTTATTCCAGTACCAACACACTCTGTGTTATTTCGATACTAATTTTGCCCGTTTCAGTACCTCCCTTTGCGCCTAATCCGGTACTCAGGATTGCGATTGTGTGTATTCTGGTACCAATCCCCTGTTTCCATAAATCACTTGTTGAACGAGTATGCTAATGGAGATTCAAAGAATTCAGTTGGATTGAAGTCTCCAAATTAGTTTTGAGATCATGATATACTTCATCACTCATGCACTTCATGTCATGAGGATGAAGTCCATCCCTAAAGATTTGATATGAATTGTCAATTGTAATATTTTAAAAACTATTTTATAATTATCCTTAGCTCTTGATAGTAACAACTCACCTTCTTTATAAGGGATGTTGTATAGGTGATAGAGTATGTATGGATGTAATGAAGCAATATAAAGAACAAAATGATACATATTTACATAATATATGAGATGATGAACCGCTGATTCGATTTACAAGTTGAAGGAATAAAAATGATCTGTCGTGCAATTTCTGGGTATGATTAGAATGTTTTAGTCTGTTATCATTTTAGAGGTACCTTGTTGGTTCGACAAGGGCCCACCATCCCAAATAAGGTAAAGCTCCTTGTACATGATTTGTGTGATTGTGCACATTTAATAGTTGTGTGTTTTTAATGACTTCAAATGCATTTTAAAGATCAAACACAAAATCGCTTGCTTTTGAATCAGTGTGAGCAGTTAGTTTCCTTTCTATTTCTGTTGGGTAACATTTAAGAATCTGATGTGTAGGATTGCTTAGCAAACAAATGTTGTTATTCTGAGTTTGAGATAGTAGTTTTCTTAGTGGGTACAGGAACAATAGGGCTTCATATTTTATAGTCATGTTCCATAATGAAGCCTCTCAATTATATTGACTATTTTCTGTACTACACAGGTTTGATTGGAGTGAATAGAGTTATGATTGCTTTTTGTCTAAGAGTGAATTGTTGATTACTGTTTTCAATTGCTACAAGGAACAAGATATGAGTTCATCTCTTCATTTCATGAGCCCCTAATGAACAAAATTGTCACCTAAGAAAGAACCTTTTGATTCACTGTTTGCTTGAGAAGTTTTGTTATCAATTTTCTCTTCTAAGTTTGAAGTTGTGTGAAGCATTTAGATATCCTAAAACAGAGTGTTAATTGCTGTTAGTTTAGTTTCTCTAGGAGATAGAATCAAAGTTCATATTTTCCTTTCATGAGCCATCAATGAACAGATCCATCACCTAAGAAAGAACTTTAGATCATATGCGTGTTTATGAGTTTTGCTTTCTAATTTCTGAATTGTGTGAAGAGTGTTATATTTGAAGTGTGAAAAAAGAGTATTGGTTTTAGATGGTTTTCTTGATTGAGCTATACTCATCAGACATAGGAACCTATCTTTTATCGGCACATATAGTGCATCAAATCTACTGATTACGAATCCCTATCAATAATTTATGTTTGGTAATATATTATGCATATAATTGCACCAACATTTTGGTGTCGTTGTCGAGGAGTTGCAAACGGTAATAGGTAGTATTTGGATTAGATTGCTTTAATGGTTTTGGATTGGTTTTATGGATGACCTAAGGGAGGAGAGAAGATGTTAAGACGTGTGGGAATATTGCATGCATCCACTTTAGTGGGATTGCTCCAAACTTAGGTTGTCCTCTCTTCTTTTAATGTAAGTGTGTTTTTCCTTCCTTTATGAAAAATTGTGTTTTCATGATGAGCTAGCTTGTGCGAATAGATAAAATGGTGACAAAAGGGTCCCAGTAACGCAAGGAGTTCAAGTTTGGTGTGTTTTATTTTTGCAAATAGTTTTAATTTCTTAGTTTTAAAATTCAAATCTTTGATGATAAATAATTTTTGGGGTGCTGTAAGAACCCCCGAGTACCAAGTTGTGTTGTGAGACATAGATCATCAACCAGCTACAGTAATTCAAGGATGATCAAGAGCTTGAATAATGTTCCTCCAAGAAATTTCTCGCATTCTAGTAGTAGCTGGGATATCTGCCTCTCAGGAAGAGCATATCTTGACAGTAGCCAAGAATTTAGTTGTCTCTCCACAAGAAGATTTAGAAGTCCCTTCAGATTCCTATTGTCAATTTGTTGAGGAGACTCAAGAATCATGGATAGAATGAAATGGAGAGAAACCATTAGAACCTGATATTGAGGAGTTCTTAGCATGCCTCTCAACAGATCCTGTATGTACCTCAGAGACCAATCATCTTAAAGAAAATACTCTGCGTGGCATGGAAAAGGAGGACATGTTGTGTGACCTAAACAAAGAAGGGAAACAAGAATATCTTGATCCTATTGAAAGATGGTTCCAATTAGTTTTCAGGTCACACTACTCTTTTACTTTTCATTATGGTTTGATCTCATCATCAAAGCAGTTGGTCCTTCATACTCTGGTATGCATTAAAATTTATCTTTTAAACCTGAGTATGGATATATTTCTAACATTGTTACGCACATGGCTTCACTGGAAGTATTCCTATAATTAAAGGACATTTTATTTTGGTCAATTAGAGTAGGATAGGTAAATAAATAAATAAATGTTGCAAATAAATAAAATGCAACATATCTTTCATACTTTTCATAAATGGGAATGCCAAAAGTTAATAAAGAAGTCGGTTTAACATCTTTCGTTCCTATAGTAGTTTTCTTTCTAAAAATTATGATAATTTTATTTGGAATTTTATGAGAAGGTAAAATATTCATCCTCTGAATACACACATGATACTGGAAGGGTTTCAAAAGCGGAGAAGGCATCCTTGTCAACAGAATATAACACTCAAGGGAGTGCTTCACGACCTATTTCTTCAAATTTCTTCTTTTTCCTTAATTTGTTAAAAATGATGCATTTGTGATTTATCATTACCTATCTATTTTAAGACCACCATTTCACAAGGATGATCAATTAAGTGACCTTTTTAATATCCCTTGAAATTGAATGTTAAGTCCAAACTATTTTATTCATAGCTAATAATCCAACTTTTGACATTCTCCCTAAATTTTATGTTTGTAAGCATGAATACAAATATATTTTTAATTAGTTCTATTGGTCTGTTTTTAGCAGATGTTCGTAACCCTCTAAGCATCATTTTTTTTTGGCATCTCACATTGTTTTCATGAGGCCATGAAAAACCTCAAGCATGGGGGAGTGGTTGTTGAGATAGTAGTAATTAGGATTATTATTTTTGTAATAAAAAGGAAGTGCCAACAAGAGCAGTGATCAGCCTGGTTCCAAAAGAGGAGGGTTCTAAATCTCAACATATGTTCGTCCAATTACAAAATACCCTCTTGTTACAGAGCTTGGAGCCCAGTCACCAAATTATTTTTCATTATTTTGATGCAAACTCAGAGTTCCTGCATCTAGTGTTGGTATTCGTTCCATCTACATGGTTTTTCAGTTGAATCAGATCATAGGTCCTCTTCCAAAACACCAGAAAACACCAGCTACTTCTACAATGTGCAACCTACAAAAGTTTCAAAAGCACTACCACCAAATATTGTGTCAAATTCTCCTCGAGTACCGAAATACAATGTTCATTTATGCGTTCATCCGGTACTGATAGTCACCTTTGTGCTCATTCGGTACCAAAAGAGGAGGTATACACTATTTTGGTATTGATCATAACCCTATTCTCATCTGGTACCAAAAGAGGAGGTCTGCTCTATTCCGGTACTAGTCATAACCCTGTGCTCATCCGGTACCAAAAGAGGAGGTTTGCGCTATTCCGGTACTAGCCATAACCTTGTTCTCATCCGGTACCAAAAGAGGAGGTCTACACTATTCCGGTACTAAGAAAAACCCTGCATCCATCTAGTATCAGGTGATCCAATACTGGTAACAAGGTGCTGGTATCTCTAATCATATATTCAAGTTTTGCTGCTTGATTTAAGTACTAGAACATATAAATTCAACAATTTTCATTTTATTAATTAAATTAGACTAATTATGCAGTAAAAATATGGTTACTCTCAATTATTGCACACTCCCTACCATTAAATTTTGCAATCCCTCATATACATCTCCTCGTATAGAAATCATTCATCCTATCACTTTGTTTCTTCCCCCCGCTCTATTTCGGTACTGTCCTATTCCGATACTACAGAAACATGTTCTGATACCAGTTACCAATCCGATATTTATGCTAAGGTGATATGATCTTTGTCTGGTGCTTAACATCATTTTCACTTCAGGTAATTGGAGGTATGAACTAATCTCTTCATGTTCTTTCTATCAAGGATCATTTAAGTCTTGTGTTGAATTTTTTTTACTCTCATGTGCATCTTCCTTCTACATTTCTACACTCAACCCTAAATGAATCATCATTGCTATCCTTTAAGAAGATATTTTCACATTTAGCTCTATATGATAATGGGTTCACATGTCTTATTACCTCATCATTTTGAAAAAGTGATTGTTAATTGAAATATCCATTGAAAAGTGGTGACACCATTATGTCTAATACTAACCTAGTTGATTCAACAAGTTCTTATCCAAGTTTATATTTACAAGTTTCTCTTGGGAGGTATTTATGAAAACCTCTTGTGGTGAACTGCCCTTGCAAAACCATAATGAACTTTCATGAGAACCCTAATAGGATTAACTAGAGGGACCTCTTAGTCATTATCTAAGATGTTCTATTATACATTGAATAACTGAGATTTAATTTGAATGTGGATGATGTCACCCTTGGGAAAATTGAAAACAATTAATTATGTGCCTAAATAACACTCCCGTACCACATGCCTTCCTTATACTCTAAAACTGTCAGTGAATAGTATACATCATTCTAAATCTTTTGAGTAATATAATAAAAAGGAAGTATCAGGAAATACAAGTAAACCCGCTGAGGTACTAAATAGGCATGATGGCAGTGGGGCCATGCTTGTATGGTACTAAGGTAAACCCGTCGGGGTACTGAACATGCCTGCTAGAAGTGGGGCTATGACGGGTAAAGGGATTTGAAAAACATAAAGTGGCACACCTAAAACTAAACAAAAACCCTTGGGTCTCATTCTGAAGCAATCATTATCAAATCAAGGCTAGGAGATGACCTTTATATCTCTCGAATGATGTTCTTAAGAACCTTCAAGTATCCACTTTTGAGTTTTATCTTTAAAATAAATAGGTTTGCATGAGAAGTGGGACCCTCGGTATATGTAATTCACCTTACCTAAGAAAGTAGAGCTTCATCTCTAAAAACTTGGATAAGAAATGAGTTAATCATCTTGGGATGTATTCTTTTATGTGTTCCTCTCTTCAAATGAGATCTAAACTATGCTTATATCACTTTTGTTTTAAAGGCAATCTAGCCAAGGGGGGCCTATTACTCAAAGTCATTATGAAAAATCTTAGCGACTATCCTATAATCATATTAGAGTCACAACCACCCCTTTCTCCTGAGTTTGATCGAAAACAAATTGGATAAGACCTAACGTCAAATCACTAACAGATATAATCTATTATTCATGACTCCACTTTTCCATCATAACTACTTTGCCATGGGTAAGAAGTCTAAAGCATAGGCTAGGAAGTTTATATTGTATAGAAGGAACTTAGGAGCTGAAGAAGGATGGAATGTTGGGGAATGCTTGATCAAGTGAGAAGTACCATCAATTTTGAAATTTTGAAGATCATTGTTGCATGAGGACATGCAATGACTTAAGCATGGGGGAATGTTGAGTCTCAATTTTGACACTTCTAATGCCCTATATTACCCTCTATTTGAGCCTATTATACCTATTCTATGAGTATATACTTGACTGTTTCCTCCATAAATACAATTGATGGCCTTGTTCATGTGCATAAGAGGTAACTTATGATTAAAGCATGGTTTGTTTAGTTTTCTTGAGTTAAAACGATTAAATGCTTGATTTTATAGGATCCTAATCGTTTGAATCTTAAGAAGCATTGATCCAGTACCAAAAGACTCACACAACATTGATATGGTACCAACAGACCAGCACAACATTGATTCGGTACTGCCTGGGCGCTTATCTGGTACCAACACCTGTCTTGCGCTATTCCGGTACCCACACTCTGTGCTATTTCGGTACCAACACAATCTGTGTTATTCTAGTACCAACAAACTCTCTGTTATTCTGATACCAGTTTTTCCCATTCTGGTACCTCCCTTTGTGCCTAATCCAGTACTCAGGATTGCAACTATGTGTATTTTGGTACCAATCCCCTGTTTCCTTAAATCACTTGTTGAACAAGTATGCTGATGGATATTCTAAGAAGCCAGTTGGATCAAAGTCTCCAAATTAGTTTTGAGATCACGATAGACTTCATCACTCATGCACTTCGTGACATGAGGATGAATTCCATCCCTAAAGATTCGATATGAATTTCCAATTGTAATATTTTAAAAACTATTTGATATTTATCCTTAGCTCTTGATAGTAACGACTCACCTTCTTTATAAGGGATGTTGTATAGGTGATAGAGTACGTATGGATGTAATGAAGTAGTAGCAAGAATAGAATGATACATATTTCAATAATATATGAGATGATGAACTGCTGATTCAATTTACAAGTTGAAGGAATACAAATGATTTGTCATGTAATTTCTGGGTATGATTAGAATGTTTTAGTCTGTTATCGTTTTAGAGGTACCGTGTTGGTTCGGTAAGGGCCCACTGTCCCAACTAAGGTAAAACTCCCTATACATGCTTTGTGTGATTGTGTGAGTGTTCACATTTAATAGTTGTGTTTTGTCAATGATTTCAAATGCATTTTAAAAATCAAACACATAATCGCTTGCTTTTGAATCATTGTGAGTAGTTAGTTTCCTTTCTATTTCTGTAGGGTAACATTTAAGAATATGATGTGTGGGATTGCTTAGCAAACAAATATTGTTATTTTGAGGTTGAGATAATAGTGTTCTTAGTGGGTACAGGAACAATAGGGCTTCATATTTTACCTTCATGTTCCATAATGAAGCCTCTAAATTATATTGACTATTTTCTGTACTACACAGGTTTGATTGGAGTGAATAGAGTTATGATTGTTTTTTGTGTAAGAGTGAATTGTTGATTATTGTTTTCAATTGCTACAAGGAAAAATATCTAAGTTCATCTCTTCATTTCATGAGCCCCTAATGAATAGACTTGTCACCTAAGAAATAACCTTTTGATTCATTATTTGCTCGAGAAGTTTTATTATTAGTTTTCTCTTCTAATTTTGAGGTCATGTGAAGCATTTAGATATCCTAAAACAGAGTGTTAATTGTTGTTAGTTTAGTTTCTCTAGAAGATAGAATCAAATTTCATATTTTCATTTCATGAGCCATTAATGAACAAATCCATCACCTAAGAAAGAAGTTTAGATCATATGCTTGTTTATGAGTTTTGCTTTCTAATTTCTGAATTGTGTGAAGAGTGTTATCTTTGAAGTGTGAAAAAAGAGTATTGGTTTTAGATGGTTTTCTTGATTGAGCTATACTCATTAGATATAGGAACCTATATTTTATCAGCACATATAGTGAATCAACTCTATTGATTATGAATCCTAGTCGATAATTTATGTTTGGTAATATATTATGCATATAATTGCACCAACAACTCATCAATAATGTACCACCACCATACAAAGACCATATCAATGCATATGATTGCACCATCAACTATAGATCAAGCTATGACTCATCAATGATGTACAATATGAACACCTCATCAACTCATCAACGACATGTCCCACTATGTAGCCCATCCTCATGCATGCACCAAGATATCCCACAAATATGCATCTCATAATACATCATAAGATATATCAATGGAGCTCAAATAAATACCAACCATGTAATCTAAATGATCTTTCTCAACCATCATTCACTTTATCAAATACTAAGCATCCAAAACTATATGCACTAGAAGTGTGCCTCAATAGATCAATGACATCTCTAGCTAGCATCATCATGATATATCTCATAACCAAAGTGTCGAAACTTCACTGTCACAACCAACATTGTTCTTCAACAAAAAAATGTCTCAATCCACACTCTAGGGTTAGTACCATGCATCCAAGATAGTCTTTCAACACTCAACCATATGTCATCACCATACATACATCAATTATGTATGCCAACATGTAATCACAAAAACCTACAGCAAACAATGTCAGACCCTGCAACAAATCATGTCAGACCCTGCAACATAGAGTTATACCATCATACCATGTTGCAACTCATATGCCTATCTTTACCACAGATGCACGGCCTGCTGCATAGATAGTTTGTGTATGTACGCAACCTATTCATAGGCTAGCTTGTGTATGTACGTGACTATTACCATTGTAACCCACGTGTTCTTCTAAATATGTCAAACTTGAGCTTCTCTTAAGGCTACCACTCTACTCTAGTTGTTCAGTCTTCTTTACCCACTTCTGAAGGTGTCCCTGATTCTTAGAACTTGAACTCCGAGCTTCCATATTTTCAAAAATTTATTCCTTCCTAACTTCATGCCTTCTTCTAGTCATGCTATATGAAGTCCTCATCATGGAATTTCTTTGTGTGTTCCATCAATCCTGGGATTTATGACCAAATCCACTACAGTTGTAGCATCTCATGATATGACAATGAGCAGAAATGTGTCCTACTTGATTACATCTCCAACACCTTAGGGTGTTATGAAATCTTTCATTATCTCTCCTTGCATAAAAAATGCATTCCAAAGCTTTGTGACCATATTCATTACATGAGTAATAGTGACCATGAAAAACATTTTCATACCTTTCCTTTGGTGTCCATCTTGAAGGTGTCTCTCTTCTTTGAGGTGTAAATATGTCTTCTTGATGTCTTCCTTGCTTTGTTCCTTTGAAACTTTCCTTGCCTTGTGTAGATGGTTGACTTGCAACATTATTTCCATCCTTTGAGAGTGAGGGACTTACCTCATGCTTTCTTGAGGTTCTTTCTTCAACATGTGTAGCTTCTTTGTTGTATCCAATACATGATTTATCATTTGGTGATATTTGACTATCCAATATATCATTCAATATTGTTAAGCTATTTAAGAACTTGTTTGAATTCTCTACTTTATTTCTAAGATCAACAACTTTAGCTTCCAACTTATGACATGACTCTTCCTTTTCATTTACCTGATTCTTTAGTAATTCTTCTACCCTTTTGGCTTCTTCAATTTGGGTCTCGAGATGGACATTAACTTCAATACTTTTGCTAATCTCATCATCTATCTTCTTATTCTCTTCTATTTCATTCTTTAGTCTTTTGATCTCTTCTTCCTTTTCTTCTAATTGACTCTTTTTACTTTCTTCTTGTTCCTTTAGCATTTCCTTTCAATTCAAGATATGCCTTTGATTCTTTTTAAGAAATTTTTTAGTGTTCTCAGAAAGATACCTATATTCTATGTAACAATGGTCATAGTTGTATTCAAATAGACCCCATTCAACTTTCCTTTTAATCTCTGATAGTTATTCTTATAATTTTTCCATGGGATGACTATCATCTAACTCTACACAAACTATTTCTAGATTTTCTTCTTCACTTGTAGAGAAATATTCAACATCATCACTTTTTGAAATATTGCAATCAAGGTTTTTTGGAGATTCTTTACCTTCATTGATCTTGATGGAATTGTCTTCAAGGTATTCCATTTTGCCAACATTATCACATTTAGAATCATTGCAATCATAGGATTTTGGAGATTCTTTACCTTCATTGATCTGAATGGAATTGTCTTCAAGGTCTTCCTTTTTGCTTTGGTATGTCTTCTCTAGCTTTGGCCATAGATCCTTGGTGGAAGTGCATTGTACCATGCTCTCTTTGATATAACTTGTGAATCCACTAAGAATGGTCTTGAGAGCCAATTCATCATTCTTATTTTCTTTCCTTTGAGCTGCAAACTTAGAATTTTTCTTCAAAGGAACTGATCCACCAATAGTTGTTTTCCAAACACCTGCTCCTATTTCCTTCAAATGCACTTTCATTTCTATTCTCCATGTAGAATAATTTTCCTCATTAAGGATTGGAACTTCATCATCCATTTGTGTGTCCATGGATCTCCTCCAAGATTGTTAAGGCTTATAGTGAAGGACTTCTCTGATACCAACTATTGGACACACCGACCACACTAAGAGGGGGGGTGAATCAGTGTAGGGATATTTTTAAAATTTCCCCTTCACAAAAACTCCTTAGTTAGCAATCACTATTTACTCATTCTTTATTTCCGTCATTTATAAATGGTTAAATGTGAACATATATCAAAAACATATACCATCAACAAATATCATCAATAAGTCATCACCACAAGGAAAATAAAGAACACAAGATGTATGTACAATTTTCTTTTTATTACAGACTACAATCCTTGGGTTATCAACAACAACTGAATAGAGTTACAACTCCACAAGAGCACCAACTCTACAATGAAAGACTCGGCTTACACAACTCAGCACCAACTGAGAAGAGGAATCAATCCTCAACATATACCATTCAACAGGTATGCAACCTGTCAGTAGTGAAGCACTCGTATGTACACGCCCTACCAGTAGTACAACTCGTGTATGTATGTAACGAGTATGTACTACAACTTGTGTATGCCTTCTGAGTAATTAGGGTTTTATCTCTATGAAAAACTCAGATCCTTTGCATCCTTTAGTCACATCTACTTCTATCTTTCATTGTCCAATGTGAACCATAACCAATCAAAACACATCTATGCTCTCCCACAACTTACTTATGCTCCTCAACCATACAATATGAATGCTACTTAATCATGTATAAGAAACCAATATACTATGGAAATTATATCAGTACTGAACCATAAGAGTGCTTCTCACTCTATCAATCAACCAACATAACCATATCACAACATACATACCAATAATACCTTAAGCATTCACCATAAAATAAGCAAGAGTATCTATCATTATAAATATGTAACCATACCAGAGTTTCTATGGCAGATCTGAGCCCATAGAATGCAGATCTGGAACTTACTTCAAACTTCAAGAACCTGTCATCAACTCACACTCAATTCTCCATGAATTCATCCAACTGTACATGCTTTTCCTTGCTTCATCTCGCGTGTGCACACACTCTGTCCCATTGCTTCTCGCGTACTCCTTTAGAAACTAGGGTTTCTGAACTTTCAAAACTTTCGCCGTCATGATCTCAGACTTACAGAAACTTTGATGCATCCATGAAATCCTCTAGTCAATCTCTCTCTTAGAATAGATCTTCAAGATATGCTCAAGAGATGATTTTCAAAAGAGATCCTTTCTTCTTATTTATACTCTCCAAGTAGCTTCCTTAGAATCATCTTCTAGGCCACTTTGTCCACATAGTCACCTATGTCCAACTTTGTCCAATTTTCCACTTGTCCATGTATCCAATAGCCACTTGACCACTTAACCAATTTTTTTCATTTTAGGGTTAACCTTCATATAACCACTTTCTATAATTAGAAAGTTCTCCATTTACTTTATTATTTAAATAATCCTCCTTGACTTTGTCACTTCACTTTATTATTTAAATAATCCTCTTTGATTTTGTCACTTCACTTTAATATTTAAATAATCCTCTTTGACTTTGTCACTTTATTATTTAAATAATCCTCCTTGAATTTGTCACTTCACTTTATTATTTATATAATTTCTTCTTTGCAAGAAATTTGACTTCTTTGACCTTTTGGGGCTTCAAGCCAACATATGAGGGTCCTCTAACTTTGTAAGGCCATAACTCTCAAACTGTGAGGATTTATGTGACGTTCCACATACCACCAGAAATGTCTTGACAAGCACTACCCATCTAGGATAGTTTCATTGACAAATTAACTGATCTTCATCTCATTATTCTACAATTAATCATGGGTTCTCTAACCATGCTACTAGGATAACTCAACCACAAAGTGTCTTCCCATGAGGGATTTCACCATAAGGGGACCAATTTGGAGTTCACCGGAAAGCATCCCTGTGAGGGATTTCACCATAAGGGGGTCACTTTGGAGCTCATCCATTTGTACAACCATGACAAGACAATAATGAGTCATCTTTACATCAATCCAACTACAACTCATTCATCCATCTTCATCTATGCATATGACTATGACTCCTCTTGAAATCAATCCATTGACATCAAGGTCAATACATGATCCATCAATCAAGGTCAATACACGATCCATCAATCACTACATCAATATACTATGACAAGACATTGTTCCTTTGACATCAATCCTTTGGCATCAATGACAACATGATCCAACACAACACCCAACAATGACAACAAGATAATGATAAACGAATCTCACTCAATTTCACCAGTGTGAGGATTCTTAGACTTTTCAATCCTTCCTATCTGTCCCCTAGATTTGGCCTCTTCTTATAGGAAATTATAGGAGCTTGGAGATAGGTTTATAGCATGTGAAATATGGTAAAAAAAATCATGCACAAGTTCCATGCTCAATAAGGCATCATGGCCAACCCATCTCTCATTTATCTCCTCATAACTCTTTAGTTATATAATATCTAAGGTGTGGCCGTGGTTCTTGTATGGGAAACCCACAACCGATTGTAGCTAATCTATAAGGAAGTTGTGGTTGACTGCTCTTCTTCTAGGGGAAAGCACAACTAGGCTTAACTATGGAATTTTACAAGAAAATTAATTGGTACAATTTGTGATTTTAGCTTTAATACATCATTTCCTTCTCTTCAAGGTCTAGAGAAACAAATATAAGTGCAACATATGCCCCATAATGTGTGGGGCTAGATGAGGAAATGATTTTCAAAATACATTACTAAAAGACATGGAAACAAGTGGCTTAAGGAAGGAGCTCGTCGATCAAGGAACCATGAAGTACTTGCAGACCAAGCACTATTAATCATATATATATATATATATATATATATATATATATATATATATATATATCACCCCCAAAGGTGAGCATACCCATGCTCAGGATGTATGAAAAAGCACTTGAAAATACCAACCACAATCTGCTTGTGGATCCATGGGGAATGATATGCAATACCATGGCCATGAAAAAGTTATGAAAAAGCATGGCCACCAACACAATACACTGTGGATCCATGAAATGATATGCAATACCATGGCCATGAAAAAGTATACAATGAATCCATGTCATTTAATAGATCATAGCCATGAACAAATACAATGTGGGTCTATGTCATAGTATACATTAGGAAGACATTTATCACAAATGAGAGTGGCAATGTGGTTTTCAAAGTACTTATTCAATAGTGATATAATAGTGTATCTTGGGAAGGGTAACATAGATGGTGAATGATTGAAAACTCAAGGTCTTCAATACAACCCCATTGATTATATGAATTTGCATAATGCGAATAAATGAGTGAATGTCAGGCATGGTAGAAACCATTTTATTACCATCATTGATGAATATATTTAACAGACACAAGGGGACCTGTTGTAGGAAAATATCCCTGCGGACAGGTAGATTTCCTCTTGAGAGCTAGACCCTTAACTCTAAGACAGAAGGTGTTTAACATGGACACTAACTTCCTTTTAGATCTAATCAAGATGATGAACGAAAGAGAAGGAGGAAGGTATGTACCTTATGAACATCGTTTTTCCCTGCAAGCTCTAGGATGAGCTTCGATCTTGAGCTCCTTAGTAGGTCCTACAAGACAAACAAAAGTACAAAAGACTTCCTACTCTACTGAGATTAGCTAAAACATAGATCCATCTATTGCAGACAAACTTATATGGAACAAGTACAAGTTTGAAAGAAACAGGCCAAGCATTAATTGTATTAATGAGAACAACAATGAAGAATACTTACAACCATAGATGTGAGTGCAACAACTTCATCGAGATCTCCTTGTCCAAACCCTTGCTTAAACAGTCCACACACAGAATGTTGATGTTCCAAATGACATCTTCCTCATGAGATCATAAGTTAGATGCTTCACAATACTTTTCCTCTTCCTTTTCACCATGAGAAGGCCTCCTTATATAGGCTTGGAGAGGCCCAACCACTTGATATATATTTGGGGTAAGTTGAGGATTCTCCTCCTTCAGTTATGGATCTTCCCTAAGATCATGGCTTGACCAAGGATTTGAATCCAACTACCTTTAGAGATTGAAGGGATATCTTCCTAATTTTCCTCAACAAGTCAAAACTCACTCAAAAAAGGCAACACTCCCCCAAAAGAGGCACCAAAGTGCTATAGCGCTCCCCTAAAAGGGTGCACAATGCACCAACACTTCCTGTTAGTGTATAGGGGAGCGCTCCTCTCCAAAAATGTCTTTTGAGTGGATTTTCCAGTGGCAAAAGGTTTATAAACTTTGTTACCCCATTCCTCTTCTTCCAAATCAGTTGTTTGAGGTGTTTCAAGTGTCCTTCCGATGTCGTTATAGGCACGACATAGACTATATGGCAGTATGTTTTTTCTAACACTTGTGACCAAATGCGACACTTGTAATATTGATAACGACGACACTAGGCCATTGTCGTAATAAGTAATTTTGATGTGTAACAGATTGCCCCCCAAAGTATGAATTTAGAAGACGGGAACTAATAACTGAAATACTTTGCAGACTTTCAAGCAAGGGTACAGACTCAGAGAACTTGATAGAAGCTGCACACAACCATCAAACAAATGTTAAGACATGCTTCAAACCCAAGGCATGCATACCTATGCCTGAGTGATAGATACTTTCTAGGTATGGCCACCATAAATACAGTGTGGATCCATAATTATATTGACAAAGAGATATAGCCACTGAAGATACAATGTGGATCTATATTTGCATGACTTGAACTGGTCGTAGCCACAAAGAATACATAGTGGAGCTATGAGATGACAAGACATAGCCACGACCAATTCAAAGTGGATCTATGTAATAGTATATGTGTCATTGTTCAAATAAACCTCCGTTGCAACCTGGGGAAAGTAAACATAAGAGTGATGACTCAACCCAGGGTCTTCTTACTGATCCTGATGTAGTACGAATCTAACCATGTGAATAGATGTTTTGATGTCAAACATGGCAGAAACCACTTGATTACCGATCAATGATGTAAACCGTTAACAAGCATGAGGGAGGTCACCATTGATGTCAATGATTCCCAAGGTACTCTAGTACATTCCAATGAATGTGAATGGATGAGATGAAGTCGAACATCCATGGAATCATCCGATCATAGGTCAATTATGTAAACCCACTGTTGAACTTGAGGAGGCCTACCATTGAGGCATGAAGGTCCCAAAGTACTAACTCGTTTCTAATTCTAGTTCCCAGATAATGTGTTGAAGTCGACAGGAATAGACTCCTCGCAGGAGGGCCTTGATGTATCCCCCATCAACAACACAAAATTGAAACAAAGATGTAAATTGGTAGATCAAATGAACATGGACTAACACGGGTATTGAAACAAGATATTTGTGATGTTTGACTCTCGAGGCAGATACTTCCCTTGAACATTGAGGCATGACAACAGAAACATGACATGGACCAAAACATGATGATGCAGTGGATACTGTGAATTTCTTCAGGTGACCCAAAGGAGTAAGAAAAATCTCAGAGGATTGGTTCAGTGCAGAGGTTCAACAGATTAATATGTGTTCAAAGAAAAAGGGCCATGTTCAAGGGAAACTCTAAGAGTTACTGGTAATGTTCTCAAAAACTGCTTGGCTTGCTTCTTTC
>SNQJ01S0010891.1:98199-108342 GCA_010110895.2 Picea sitchensis | reverse complement strand
ATGCCTTTGCATGGATTTCTTTCCTAAATCTCTCTAGTGGGCACTTGTATTTTATATTGCTTAGACATATATAATTTTGGGGAAATTCAATATATTAATGAGCATAGCGATACTCTTCTAACAATTTGGTTTTATTTCTCTGATCTGTGTTATTTTCCTTAGACTCTTTATCTTGGGTGGTTATGTAGCCATTGTATCTCAAATTTGCACCTAAAAGCAATAGAATTTTTTCAATTCGATTACGCAAACAAATATCAAATGGTATCAAAGCCTAAGATTTTCTAAATAAAAGTTTCGTTGCATGATTTTTTTCTCTTTGTTGATTATTCACTTCTCTCATATCACTGTTTGATCTGGAGAATCTCAAATGCAGGGGAAATATCATATTTTGGGGGATTTCATTGTGGTTTGATTTGCTAGAATGAGCAGCTTGAATAGCCAAGATTCCCAGTCAATTCGTGGATCGATTTGTTGCTGAGAATTTCACGGAGATCAAGGAAACACTTCACTCCCTAGTTGTGCAATTCACTCTCCCATTACTTCCTCACTAGTGTTGGTGACTTTTTCATGCAAGTTTTAGGGCTAGTTTTGATCACTGTGAATTCTAYTTGTTGCTACAACAAATCCACAACCATAGGAATTTTGTTTGCAGCTATAATAGATCTGTAGAAACTACTATAGTGGATATATAGCCATAGTGAATTGTTCAACAAACTTTGTTTTTGTAGTTGCAATAATTCTACTCATCTCAACAATGGATCAAATTCAAGTTCCCCTTATTCCATTCAATTACTATGAGTTCAAGAAATACTACCAGCAATAATACTTTTTAGAACACTACTATGAAAAGAATATGCAAGAATTTTTCAAGCTCAAGCTAGAAAGCATGACCATGGAGGAGAATGAGAGGAAATTCTTGGAGTTTTTGAGGTATATAGATTTCATCAAGGATGAGAAGCTGAAAATTCAAAGGTTCTTGAGTGGGTTGCCATCATTTTAAAAGGATAAAATCCAATTTGATTAGTCTAATACTTTGGAGGAAAACATGACAAAGGCCAAATATTTGTATGAATAGAGCAATGGAAGGCCAACTTTCCAAAAATCCTAGGATGACAATAAGAAAGGAAAGATGGATCAGAGGAAGAAAGGACTCAAGCCGCCTTTCATTAGGAACAAATCTCAAGCATATCAGCAAGGGAAGTTAGTACAAGATAAACCTAAAATGATAGATTCCTTTGGGAAGAGGCCAAGAACACAACCCATAAATGTGTTGGGGATGTGAAGGATACCACATTTATAAAGATTGTTCTCACAAGGGAGATAGGATAAGGACTATGCATAACAACCAAGAAGATGATATGAAGGAGGATGTGGGAAAGATCATGCCAAGGATTTATGCAACCTTAGACAATAGAAAATGAGACTACCAATCCCACATGATTGAAGTAGAAGGTAAGATTGATAATCAACCCATATCTATTTTGATTGAATTTGGAACTAGCCATAGCTATATAGATCCAAATCTAGTTGAAAGGTTTAAATTAAAGACCTGTAAGAATGAAAATTCTTAGTTAGTTCAACTAACCACTGGAACCAAGAGAAAAATTAGTGAGCTTGTCATGTATTGCCCARTGAACATGAATATTCACTTGTCACCTACCCCCATTTAATAAGTTGGCATGCTATTTGTCCCTTAAATAAAGCATAATTATAAAATAGCTCACGTGAGTCACAAAATGTAAGTTTCATTAAATGCAATCAACTTAATAAAATCATATTTCACTTCTTGTTCTTCTTTTTAAAACTAATAAATCCCTAAACAAAATTTAGTAATCTAATGAATTGACATTAAAATACTATAAATTTAAATTTCACTACAAACATCAACATACAACAAACACAATCCATACAAAATAATATTATAATAACTAATATATACACTAATAATAATAGCATACACATGCAAGGTATGTATGTGTGGCTAGAACATACATATCTTGTGTGTGTATTAATGATAGCAATCAGAACATCTAATGCACAATTCCTATTTACTCACAATCAAGTCAATAGTACAATAAATTCCATAATGCATTAATCGATCATTTATACTGACAAAATAACAATTAGTCATGGAAATTCAAAACAAATGAAACATTTACTTAGATCATCATAATTGAATTAAGGATTTAATATAAAAAAGAAAATGGAATAAGTTAGTCACTAAAATTACATGACTAAAACCCAACAACACTCGCAACTACTCTGAACACCCTTCCCATCTATCCTACTTCCATATTCTAGATCCTATCCTTCCTCTGTTGGACTATATTGGAGCATCAATTATATTGACCTAACTCCAAATAGAACTTGTAAGTGGAAGTGTCAACTACCTTGACCAAGCTTCCCCAGTAGGCAACTCGCAGTCGCCATCACATGTCTAGATGAGCATGACTTAACACAATCCTCCCACGACTCCAAATTTTGTAGGATAAACAATGGGAAATGCCTCCACCCCTCATAATAGAACTAGGTTCAACACCCTATCATGGACTATACTTTGGCACTGTGTTCTAAGAACTTTGTCATTAAATACCCAATTTTAGGCAGTCATGCCACTTGAAAAACCTGCACTTGCCCAAATACCATAACGACATTTGAACCAATATAAATAACACAAGGATGATTATTATCATACCATTTCTCATTCACATATCCTATTCAACCTATAGGATTTTTTACAACATAAGCTCATGCATAGCCATATACTATTGACATGTGATTACATTTAAAACATATCATTAAACTTGATATCTACATACCAAGATATTTAAATTAAAACTTTCATGGTAGAAGTAAATCACATAACATCCATCATTAACAACATAACAATACTCATTCATAGTATTTACATATATGTAGTTCTACGTGTCCATAATTTGAAGTGCCAATGTTTAATAGTTTTCCACAAATAATAAGCAATGAAAATACAATTAGGTCGTAAGTAAATTTAGCTTCCTATGTCAAAATGGGGCGTTACATCTTGAGACATTGATATGCAGATAACTTTACACCTACAAGAATATAGATCTTGATTAGTTTACATTCTTTATATTAAACCTCCACAATATTGTCTCAACATATTTCCTTTAGTTCAACCAGAGTTTCATGTTTTCCCGATATCTTTTAATTTCCATGCCCAAAATAAAATTTGCAACACCAATATATTTCATATCAAATTTAGAAGATAACTGAGTTTTTACCTCCTTGGTGATTTCCTTGTTGTTTCCAATTAACAACATACATAAACACATAAACAAAATGATCACCAAATAATTTGATACCAAAGTTTATATCCTTTTATACCATCTTTGTAACCAATAAAGATACATGTTTTAACTCTGTTATCCATCATATTCTTATTTCCTTTTAAAACATGTACATAAGTGTCATAACCCAAAAYTGTAAGATGTTCAAGACAAGGTGTTTTACCAGTTCATGTCTCATGTGGATTTTTTTTCACCAACGCTAATGATGATAATCTATTTGCAAAATAACATGCAGTACCCATCGCCTCTGCCCATAATTATTGTCCTAACCCAACACCACTAAGCATGCTACTTTATTTTTCCATCAATGTCCTATTCATTCTTTTTGCAACCCCATTTTATTGAGGTGTGTGTGGAGTATTATTTTTCCTTGCTATACCACACTTATAAACTTCCTCAAATTCATTCTCGCAAAACTCTCCACCATCATCTATCCTCGGAACCTTTATTTTCTACTCTTTTTTATTCTCCACAGAGCCTCAGACTCCTTAAATTTACCAAAGAAATCATATTTATTTCGGAGGAAATAAATCTATGTATTCCTTGAGAAATCATCATTGAACACAACATAGTACACATATTTATCTAGTGATGGAACAAGCACAATTCCAAACACATCATTGTGTACTAACTCTAATATTTTGTTTTCTCTTGTAGCACCAAATGAGAATATTACTAGATTATGTTTACCATATATTGCAATGTTCATAGAAATCAAAATCCATTGTGCAATCAGGCATACCTTTAACCATGCATTTATCATGTAGTGCTTGAATCTCCTTATCTCCAATATGTCCCAATATTTGATGCCACATCATTTCCTTTTTTCCAAAGACCACATGGGTTTGGTCTTCCTCATTTACACCCTCATAAAAAACATAATTTTTCCACCCATTACTGATAGTTCTTCTCAATATCTTGTACATATTTCCATTCCAAAATGCCCTCATCAAAACCATTTCTCCTCCAACCATTTTTCGGTTTTCCTTTTCAAACACTATAGGTACACCTTCATCACTTGACTATTCTAATCCTTCCATCCTTGAGAAACAACTTGACTTTTCCTTGTCCTATGATTATGGTTGTCGAGTCATCCCCTAGGAAAACGTCACCTCCATTATACTTTTTATATTCACAAAACCACTCCCTATGGGGATTCATATCAAAATAAGCACCTTAATCAATCATCCATACATCATGATTTGCATGTGTGCTTGAAGAATCCAAGTACACATCCCCTCCTTATTCTAAAGGGCTCTTCCCTTATGTGGAAGGGACATCATTAGATCCTTTCCCTCCCCCAAAACGTTTAGATCTACAATCCTTCTTGTAATGCCCAATTTTACCACATTTTCAACATTTCCTTAAGCATTTTCCTGGAGATTTAGATCTATCGCTAGTTCTAGATCTCCCAATCTAGGAATTATTTTTATTTATATCTAGGGAGCGTCCTCTTACAGATAAGGAATATGTGCTTTGACTATCCATGTTTTTCCTCATTTCTTTTGATAACAAGGATGAAACCACATCATCAAACTTTAATGTGGTTTCATTACTCCCAATAGCTACAACCAGAATAACCCATGAATCTGGTAAAGAACATAGTAAACTAATGCACTTATCTTCATCAAAAAATTTAATTTTGATAGAAAACAACTAACTTACCACAATATTGAATGAATTTATATGCTTTTTCACTAAGTCTCCATCATTTATCTTAAAGGGATATAGCTTCATTTGAAGGAAAAGTTTATTTACCAGAGACTTGGACTGATACAAATCCCCAGACTTATCCCATAACAACTTGGCTATAGCTTCTCCCAAGAAATTCAGTAACAATGAATCTAAAAGATACAAACAAATTGTGATTTTTCCTTCTTATTCAACTTCATCCATTCTTCCATCGACATAATTGTAGGTGCAATACTAGGATCCACAATGACCCACTATTCTTTGTCTACCAGAATATCCTCCATCTTCAACTTCTAAAGCTCAAAGTTTTTCCCATTACATTTCTTGACTTTAGAACTACTCACCATTCTCTTTCCCCGCAAGAATCACCACTATAGACCACTAAAACCAGATTTATCACACACCCAAAATATTCTAACCCTTAGCAACAAAGGCACCCCTTTAAAGCCAATAAATACTCTAATACTAAAGGAAAATTTTAAACCTTTAGAGTATAGAAATGCACACACATATTCTTTATAAAACAAAAAAGAAACAATAGCATTCACACATAACACTCAGAAATTTACAATGGAAACCCTTAACTAGGAAAACCAACAAATGTTGAGAGCCACACCTCTAACTCTCATTGTATTAACTTCACCATTTACAATATAATATATATTATTCTACGGTGTCCAAAACCTTAATCTATCAACCCAAATTAGATTCCTTAATCGAAATTATAATACAATGGGCCAAAAAACCACCCAAAAATAGACCAAAAACAACCCCCCCAAAAATATCCATGGGCTTCAACCCCCCTGGTGCACCCATCGCAACGTACAATGTGTGGGGCTAATTATGCAAAGAATATAGCACATATCCAACCAGAAAGAGATCTTGTTACTAAAACATAATTAATGCACACACCACACAATATATTATACCCGCAATTTATTAATTATTAGAGAGAGTGGAGGATTTATATAAAAGGGGAGGAAGGCATAGGGGATGGAGAGTCACCTAGGAAAGAAGGGTTGTCAATATTTTTACCCCTAGCAGGGATGATTTTAAGGATGAAAATTTATATTAAAATGTAGAAACTTGGGCTAATATTACTAGTATGTAATATGCAAAATGTAAAATGTTTAGCGATAGTTTTGTAAAAATATTCAAATTTCTAAGAATTTTATATAGTTTCTATAAATTTTTGGCGATTTTTAAGATACAATAATTTATTCTATGGAATTTGGGCGATTCATTTTTAGAAAAAATGGAAATTTGTGAATCGTTCTTTGGGAAAAACCATGGAAAATTAGCCTAATGGATAAATTTAGCCCCTAAAATAATCTATGACCCTTAGACTCATGAAGCACCCAAGGAAGTCGGTCAATATTTCAAGAACCAATAGACACCTAATGGTCAATTTGAGACATGTTTATAGGTATGGTGAGGGACAATGAGAAATTTACAAAGGAAACTAAAGAGAATATCTTCATCTTGGTTGACACGCTTCAAAAACGAATCGATGAAGATCATAGAAAGTGGGAGTTTGGTGTTGAATTTTTTGGTCGATATTAAAGAGAATACATAATAGAGACTAGATTAGGATAAACAAAAGGAGGATAATCCTTAACAGGAAACAACAATGAATATATTATCTAAGTCGATATCAATTGATAACATTTTTGAAGATACCTAGTTCATGGTAGAATATATCTTATCTCAATATGGTGTCAACTGACATGACATGGATGATATAAGGAACTAGACTCCAAAAACTACAAAAAATGAAAACCAGGGACACATACCACTTGATGAATAGGTCAGCCCATGTAAATACACTATATTTCTATCTTTTTTCCTTCATTTTATAAAATCTGGAAAATCTCTAAAGTGAATTGTGTTATGCTAAATTTTCAATCTCAAAGTGTAATTAATATCAAGAGGATTAAGTTTTAAGTCTAATATCTCACTTTGTCAAGCAAATTTGAGAAACTTAAGCCTAGGATATTAGTTTTAAATTTTAAATTCAAAGATGTATTCTCAAGAAAGACGATGTTATGGGAATCTATGTGTGTGTCTTGTTTCCTTTCAAAGCAATGTGTGTTTATATTTTCAATACACAAGACCTTATAACTTTATTAAATGGATGACTTGTGATCTTTTTTTTTTTATGTTTCTACAACTCTTGAATTATAATGACAAATACTCCTTTATTTACCAAGAAAAAAGGTCTATTATACTCCTTGATTAAAATGAATTGCTCAGTGTGCATTTCCATTCAAGTGTAACGTGATAGATTTTTCTTGACTCCTATTGTAATAGACAACTATTTATGTATTGCACACAATTTTGGCAATTGATAATTGGGGAAATTTTCATCTACAGTTAATATTCTAACTCAAGAATGAATGAATGCAATTGGGATACAAATAACAAAAGAGTTTTGGTTATGAATACCATCAATAAAAACGTTTTTCAAACAGAATATAAATTTGCATATGGAAACTCTAATTCTTTGAAATCAAATTGATCAATGTCTAAGATGTACTACTTTTACCATATTAACTCTATGTTATTGAAACTCATGACTATTGTGACCAATAATGTTAGTACTAGAAATTTGGAAAAGGATACTACACATAACTATTGAAAGAATGATTTACCAGTCAAATAATAGATATCATGTGGCTAAATTTAGCCAAACACTACACATATTGAACATTCAATATTAACACACAATACAACCACCTTTAAATCCATCTTCTACATTACTTAGGAGGTAATAGTCCTATGGTGCACCTGTTTCTAGAATGCAAGAACATCTAAAACAAAGGTACAGTTGTTTGATACAAATAAAGGATTCACCCAAATTGGTAGGAAATGGCAAGTTGGGAGTGACAATATTGTATGTTAAAAAATATAAACAGTTAAAACAAAAAACAAATAGGGAAAATTTTCACCAAACATATACCATAGCTAACATTAATATCTAAATTTTCACCCATAGATAACATTCACCAAACACAAAACAATTCCCTTCCCCCTATTAATCAAGCATATACCTAGCTTATATGCATTGCATTTTCCTACTTAAAATTTCCATGTTTTAGAAACAAAGGAGACATTACCATCCCAAAGAACTATCAATGAATACCACTAGAGATAAACACTACCAGTGAACACTAAAAACAACTAAGTCATGCATAGAGTATAGTTTACAAGAGAAACCAACAACATGTCAAGAATCAACACAACATATAATTTGCAAAGAATACTGATATGTTTAGTGATGATGAAAGGTATCCAATACATTGGAGCTATACATGAATCACGATTTCTCATGGAAAGTTTAAACACATGGAAATACATGTAGAAATTATCATGTGCTTTAGAAAAAATAGAAGAACAAATTCAAATATTTTTAAAAACAAAAATTCATCCCATAATATAAATTCACATGACATGACTATAGAGTTCAACCCATATAGAGTCATGAATGATAAAAGTGGTGGAACATATCCTAGTGTGTTAGGGTCCTACCCTAACCTCACTACTTTAGGCTACCTAGGAGTTATTTAATTAATGTATGTGGTCATGTTGTTTGAATAAGGCCCATTATATAGTAGTGGATAATTATTAAATGTAAAATTTTCCTCTTTATTAAATAAAGCCCACTAGGTGGTAAGTACTCATTGATGATGGAACCACAATTAGTTATGTTTTTTCTATTGGAATATCTATGAGGAGGAGGAGATAGAATAAAAAGAGGGAGAGGAGGTAGGTAGAAAACGACGAGTAGAATAGGAAGAAGGGAAGAGGGATAGGAGAGGAAGAGCAAGGAGAAAAGGGAGAGGAAGAGGAAGGAGAAGAAGGAGACGAAGAGAGGAAGGGGAAGGAGAAGAAGAAGAGGAAGAGGAAGGCATGATGCTAAACCTACATTGTTTCTTTTTTATTTGTAAATACCATCTCCAACACCCAATCTGTCTCATTAAAAACCCAAATCCTATCTCCAAAATCCAAATCCCAAATCCATTTTGGTTTAAATTCACAATTTATTTTAAAAGATGGGGGGGGAAATGGAGCAAATGAAAAAAAAAAAAAAAAACTTACCTTGATCTATTGATTCCCCACAAATCTCACCATATTATTCTTATTGAGTTCCCCCATAAATCCCTCTCATCTCGAAGAAGCTCTGCCCCAAACCCTCATATGAAAATGAAATGAGGGGACATTTTTTTCGATTTGTATTAAAAGTGCATGGGCAGGGTGAATAAAAAATTTATTTTGCATCATCTTTGTTTTGATTTTTTTCCAATTGTTGCATCATTTTGCATCATGAATGTATAAAATACCACAATGCAATCACAAAACACACATCATGCATGCATTGAAACTGTGTCACACTAGTATCATTATTTTTTGTACTAAGAAAAGACAGATGTCCTTACAATTTCATATTAGTTGACACTAATATAAGTTTGAGCATCATGTATCATTTTTAGTTTTGTTCTAGCATCATTTAGTCTAGTGGAAAAGTGCACACATGACTGGTGGAGCTTTTGGTCGATGTTAATAGGCCAAACGAAATTGGATTGGAGGTTGACATACCTGGACGTGGAGGTATAAATAATAAAAAGAGGGTGCATGGAAGATGGAGAATATGGATCTAGTGTATGGAAATAAAGATGTATTGTGCAAATGGTTGTCATGAGTTATGGTTTCCAAGGATTGAAATGCTTGTATACTAGTGGGACCTGCAAGCAACTAGATTTTGGGAAGGTTTCCATTTAGTCATACAATGCCAAAATGATGAAAACAAAGTATCATTAGAAAGGTATCGATGAGCACTTCCATGATTTTCAATCAAAAAATTGGTAGGTGATAAATGACTAATTCATGTCAATTTTCACATGCAACTCTATGTGACTAATTTTCATATCTGAAAATTACTTCCTAGTGAGCTAATAGTAAACCCTAGTTGTTATCAGTGAACAATTTTACACTAAAAATTATTGACTGAAAATATATGCAGTGGAAACAACATATCATAGATGAATCATCAATATGCATGAGACACAAAATTTATGTTCTGCAAATTTATCAATTCATAAATTCCGAGGGCTAAACCATTTCTCCC
>SNQJ01S0010891.1:56072-89901 GCA_010110895.2 Picea sitchensis | reverse complement strand
TAGATTAGGATAAACAAAAGGAGGATAATCCTTAACAGGAAACAACAATGAATATATTATCTAAGTCGATATCAATTGATAACATTTTTGAAGATACCTAGTTCATGGTAGAATATATCTTATCTCAATATGGTGTCAACTGACATGACATGGATGATATAAGGAACTAGACTCCAAAAACTACAAAAAATGAAAACCAGGGACACATACCACTTGATGAATAGGTCAGCCCATGTAAATACACTATATTTCTATCTTTTTTCCTTCATTTTATAAAATCTGGAAAATCTCTAAAGTGAATTGTGTTATGCTAAATTTTCAATCTCAAAGTGTAATTAATATCAAGAGGATTAAGTTTTAAGTCTAATATCTCACTTTGTCAAGCAAATTTGAGAAACTTAAGCCTAGGATATTAGTTTTAAATTTTAAATTCAAAGATGTATTCTCAAGAAAGACGATGTTATGGGAATCTATGTGTGTGTCTTGTTTCCTTTCAAAGCAATGTGTGTTTATATTTTCAATACACAAGACCTTATAACTTTATTAAATGGATGACTTGTGATCTTTTTTTTTTTATGTTTCTACAACTCTTGAATTATAATGACAAATACTCCTTTATTTACCAAGAAAAAAGGTCTATTATACTCCTTGATTAAAATGAATTGCTCAGTGTGCATTTCCATTCAAGTGTAACGTGATAGATTTTTCTTGACTCCTATTGTAATAGACAACTATTTATGTATTGCACACAATTTTGGCAATTGATAATTGGGGAAATTTTCATCTACAGTTAATATTCTAACTCAAGAATGAATGAATGCAATTGGGATACAAATAACAAAAGAGTTTTGGTTATGAATACCATCAATAAAAACGTTTTTCAAACAGAATATAAATTTGCATATGGAAACTCTAATTCTTTGAAATCAAATTGATCAATGTCTAAGATGTACTACTTTTACCATATTAACTCTATGTTATTGAAACTCATGACTATTGTGACCAATAATGTTAGTACTAGAAATTTGGAAAAGGATACTACACATAACTATTGAAAGAATGATTTACCAGTCAAATAATAGATATCATGTGGCTAAATTTAGCCAAACACTACACATATTGAACATTCAATATTAACACACAATACAACCACCTTTAAATCCATCTTCTACATTACTTAGGAGGTAATAGTCCTATGGTGCACCTGTTTCTAGAATGCAAGAACATCTAAAACAAAGGTACAGTTGTTTGATACAAATAAAGGATTCACCCAAATTGGTAGGAAATGGCAAGTTGGGAGTGACAATATTGTATGTTAAAAAATATAAACAGTTAAAACAAAAAACAAATAGGGAAAATTTTCACCAAACATATACCATAGCTAACATTAATATCTAAATTTTCACCCATAGATAACATTCACCAAACACAAAACAATTCCCTTCCCCCTATTAATCAAGCATATACCTAGCTTATATGCATTGCATTTTCCTACTTAAAATTTCCATGTTTTAGAAACAAAGGAGACATTACCATCCCAAAGAACTATCAATGAATACCACTAGAGATAAACACTACCAGTGAACACTAAAAACAACTAAGTCATGCATAGAGTATAGTTTACAAGAGAAACCAACAACATGTCAAGAATCAACACAACATATAATTTGCAAAGAATACTGATATGTTTAGTGATGATGAAAGGTATCCAATACATTGGAGCTATACATGAATCACGATTTCTCATGGAAAGTTTAAACACATGGAAATACATGTAGAAATTATCATGTGCTTTAGAAAAAATAGAAGAACAAATTCAAATATTTTTAAAAACAAAAATTCATCCCATAATATAAATTCACATGACATGACTATAGAGTTCAACCCATATAGAGTCATGAATGATAAAAGTGGTGGAACATATCCTAGTGTGTTAGGGTCCTACCCTAACCTCACTACTTTAGGCTACCTAGGAGTTATTTAATTAATGTATGTGGTCATGTTGTTTGAATAAGGCCCATTATATAGTAGTGGATAATTATTAAATGTAAAATTTTCCTCTTTATTAAATAAAGCCCACTAGGTGGTAAGTACTCATTGATGATGGAACCACAATTAGTTATGTTTTTTCTATTGGAATATCTATGAGGAGGAGGAGATAGAATAAAAAGAGGGAGAGGAGGTAGGTAGAAAACGACGAGTAGAATAGGAAGAAGGGAAGAGGGATAGGAGAGGAAGAGCAAGGAGAAAAGGGAGAGGAAGAGGAAGGAGAAGAAGGAGACGAAGAGAGGAAGGGGAAGGAGAAGAAGAAGAGGAAGAGGAAGGCATGATGCTAAACCTACATTGTTTCTTTTTTATTTGTAAATACCATCTCCAACACCCAATCTGTCTCATTAAAAACCCAAATCCTATCTCCAAAATCCAAATCCCAAATCCATTTTGGTTTAAATTCACAATTTATTTTAAAAGATGGGGGGGGAAATGGAGCAAATGAAAAAAAAAAAAAAAAACTTACCTTGATCTATTGATTCCCCACAAATCTCACCATATTATTCTTATTGAGTTCCCCCATAAATCCCTCTCATCTCGAAGAAGCTCTGCCCCAAACCCTCATATGAAAATGAAATGAGGGGACATTTTTTTCGATTTGTATTAAAAGTGCATGGGCAGGGTGAATAAAAAATTTATTTTGCATCATCTTTGTTTTGATTTTTTTCCAATTGTTGCATCATTTTGCATCATGAATGTATAAAATACCACAATGCAATCACAAAACACACATCATGCATGCATTGAAACTGTGTCACACTAGTATCATTATTTTTTGTACTAAGAAAAGACAGATGTCCTTACAATTTCATATTAGTTGACACTAATATAAGTTTGAGCATCATGTATCATTTTTAGTTTTGTTCTAGCATCATTTAGTCTAGTGGAAAAGTGCACACATGACTGGTGGAGCTTTTGGTCGATGTTAATAGGCCAAACGAAATTGGATTGGAGGTTGACATACCTGGACGTGGAGGTATAAATAATAAAAAGAGGGTGCATGGAAGATGGAGAATATGGATCTAGTGTATGGAAATAAAGATGTATTGTGCAAATGGTTGTCATGAGTTATGGTTTCCAAGGATTGAAATGCTTGTATACTAGTGGGACCTGCAAGCAACTAGATTTTGGGAAGGTTTCCATTTAGTCATACAATGCCAAAATGATGAAAACAAAGTATCATTAGAAAGGTATCGATGAGCACTTCCATGATTTTCAATCAAAAAATTGGTAGGTGATAAATGACTAATTCATGTCAATTTTCACATGCAACTCTATGTGACTAATTTTCATATCTGAAAATTACTTCCTAGTGAGCTAATAGTAAACCCTAGTTGTTATCAGTGAACAATTTTACACTAAAAATTATTGACTGAAAATATATGCAGTGGAAACAACATATCATAGATGAATCATCAATATGCATGAGACACAAAATTTATGTTCTGCAAATTTATCAATTCATAAATTCCGAGGGCTAAACCATTTCTCCCGGCCAATACAAATTCACGAAAAATCTGAGGACAACCTTGTCCTCCAATAACAAGAAAAATCAGAAAATCGAACCTCAAAAAATCCATAGAAATTTCCTCTTCCCACAAATCTGATGTAGACCACCTATATAGCTTGCTGACATGACCTGTATTTATGTTGACGTCTTCCTATATGGACCTACACTTGCCCCAAAAAAACTTTGTATGAATGTACACGATTCACCTTAGTGCAACTCGTGTACATACATGATTGTGCCTCATTGCAACCCACATATACGCGAATGTGCCTACTGCAACCTGCGTACATATGTGACTATGCCCACTGTAACTTGCGTACATACACGATTGTTCCCACTGTAACCCGTGTACATGTACAAAAAAGTATGGACACTTATGTACGATTCACACAATTTCTTCCTTCTACGGTTGCCTATCTCCTAGGTTAGATTTGCCACAATTGCAAAATTTCCCTTTGTTGAACTTACCAAGCCTCCTAGCAAAATTGGTCACTCACTTATGCCACAATTATTAAATGTCACAATGACCTCTCTCCTTTATATACAAGTCCAATGAGTGAGTTTAGACACCCCTTCTAAACTCAACAATTAATTAGAATATTTTAATCCTCTTTGTGGGTGTGGCACCCCCACAGAAGCCCACAAATCCCATCAAATTTCCCATGAGGCCCTAGCCTCATTCCAGGGATGATTTTACTGAAACAAAATGATAAGCTGGTGCCAAAAAATATTCCCACATGCTTGACACCTTGGACTCTTGAGGGAATACCTCCTAAAGCTACAATATCATCAGCGCTCCCTCTTAGCGAGGGAGGTATCCCATCCACCATCATCTGGATGTACCTCTATATCCCATACTAGAAGTAGCTCTGTGTCCAGCACTGGATATAACACATATGCCCTCCAATCCTCCTGATTGGCTGCTCCCTCTGTCACTGAAGCAAATCCGGCTTTCTAATCTGCCTCACTGGATGATCCCTCTGTGACTGAAGCAAATCCTATTCCCTAGTCTTCCTGACTTCTTGCTTCCTCTATCACTGTAGAAAAACTTATTGAAACAAATGGATCCTCCATGGAGGTCTCACATGCCCTAGAGGCATCCTACCTTTGAACCTCTTGCATGGCCTCCTCAACCCATGAAATCTTCTTAGAAGACTCCTCTCTTCCACCTGCACTTGAGGGTAGACTCCCTCTGGATGAGTGATTCTCCCTCTAATCTTATTAACTCCCCCTGAAGTCCAACTTCCTCTCTACTATCCTGGGAGGCTGCTCGTCCCTAATGGATACTAAAGAGTAACTCCCTCTAAATATTGGCTCCCTCTAAGATGACACTATTGATGGGGTTGTCTGCCTCATCACTAGTGGAGCTACCTATTCCCTTTGAACTTGTGCTATTGGTGGGGCCACCTTCCTCACCATTGATGGAGCCACCTTCTCCTCCTAATATGTCTCTCTGCCACTGCTTTCCACATCTCTCATAGGCTATCCCCTCAGCCTATATAGGTTTCCCTCCCTAACTCCAAGAACCATTGTTGATCTGAATCTAGATTGTCTGAGCATCCAATAACACCTATCCATCCCAAAACAACACTGCATAGCCTTACTCCTTAATCATTGAGGATGATAACACACTCCTAGCACCTATAACAAATTTTCCACTTGAAACACATCCCTTGACTCCGTCCAGAATACCACAGTAACGGATCCCTGTAATACATGTTTGGTCCTCATACCAAGCTCCTCGTACATCCCTGAGTCCAGACACCATGAATTTCTCGAACAAACTCATGTTCCCCTATCATATCTCGTTGGCTCCCACTATATAAGAACCATGCAATCCTCCAAGGAAATCATCCCACTTACCCAAGTCAAGACCATCCAATGAACTTCTTCCCAAGTCCATCATCCAAATCATAAGACTCTTAGTGTCTACATACACGTTGCAACTGAACCTATGTCCTCCTCTGAAATAGTTCCAAGCTGTGGTTGGACACTCATTCTAGTCCATTTTAAACCACCACAACTCATCTTTGCAAGTGTCCTCGTCCTCCTGGGTCAAATACCTCATACATTGTCTTTTCTCGATAATGTGCAACTCTTCGGCCCGATGAAGACTCTATCTCATCAATTTTCCAAACGTACGAAGCTATCTCATCTATGTCAAATCCCCTAAGTTGCACCCATCGCAAATCACCATGACAAGTCACCGGAAGTTTGTCCACGGGGTTAGAAATATGTCACACAACATGTTGTTGTGATCCGAGCTCTACGTCGATCCACCAAAACTCCCAACCTGCCACACCATCGAGCTGCAATAGTCCACAACTCCTCATCTGGACGGTCTGCTCCATGTATCAAACGAGAGACCATCTAACTTGTTGCCACCTGCAATAGTCATTGTATCTCCCTCTAAGAGATAACTTCTCAACGCTGCTACAACTCCATCTCAAATTTGTCACTTGTGACATGTCCGAACAAAAACAAGAAATCTATGACAAACTGTAGCAGCTATGTGTCTCAATATGATCCCTTCTTTTCAGATCCCAAGCTCTGAAACCATATCAATTTTCACATGAAACTCAATGTGATTAATTTTCAGATCTGAAAATTGCTTCATAATGAGCTAACAGTAAACCCTAGTTGTTATCACTAAACAATTTTACATTGAAAATTATTGACTGAAAATATATGTAATAGAAACAACAAGATAAGAGATGAATCATCAATACATATGAAACACAAAAAAATTGTTCTGTAACTTTATCAATTCATAAATTCTGAGGGTAAAACCAACCCTCCTAGCCAATACAAATCCACCAAAAATCTGAGGACAACCTTGTCCTCAAATAACTAGAAAAATTAGAAAACCAAACCTCAACTAATCCATAGAAATTTTCTCTTCCCACAAATCTACAGCAGACCACCTATACGACATGTTTACATCACATGTACTACTGTTGACGTCAGCCTATACATACATGTTCCTGTCCAAAAAAACTTTGTAAGGATGTACACGATTCACCTTACTGCAACCCCCATACATACATGATTGTATCTCACTGCAACCCGCGTATACGTGATTGTGCCTACTGCAACCTATGTACATACGTGACTATTCCCACTACAACTCGCATACATACTCAACCCCATTGCAACCCATGTACATGTACAAAAAATTATACATACACCTATGTAGGATTCACACAATTTCTTTCTTCTATAGTTGCCTCTCTACTAGGCTAGATTTGCCACAATTGCATAATTTCCCTTTGTTGAACTCACCAAGCCTCCTAGCACAAGTGGTCACTCACTTATGCTAACTCCATCATGCGACAATTATCAAATGTCACAATGACCTATATCCTTTATATACAAGTCTAATGAGTGAGTTTAGACACTCCTTCGAAACTCAACAATTAATTAGAATATTTTAATCCTCTTCGTGGGTGTGGCACCCCCACATAAGCCCACAAATCCCATCAACTTGCCCATGAGGACCTAGCCTCATTCTGGGGCTGGTTTTACTGAAAAGAAAGGCTACACTACTTCCAATGAAGATTCCCACATGCTTGACACCTTGGCCTCTTGTGGGTATACCTCCTGAAGTTACAATATCATAAAAAATTCAATTGTCCAAAAATTCTACTAGGAAAGATGCACAGATCACAATCTCGAAACTAGTTCAGACACTCATGTCAACTCTAAGCAAATCATTTTATATCAAAATGTGGAAAATGATAAGTTGTTGAAAGTCCACACAATATGATATAGCCTAAAAAATCTGATTTTCTATTATGGTTCCCATCAATAGAACTTTTTAAACTATGAACCTATGTCAACAAACTATTGCCTTGAAACTAGTGTTGATCTTGTGAAAGTTAGTTCTCAACAACCATGGCTTGAAACTAGGCATATGATATAACATTGCAAAGGTATCAAATATCCCTAAATTGCAACTAGGCTTGATTTATCTTTGGGTATGATTTCAGATAAAATTTCATTAGTGAAGTCACAATTAAATAATTTGGCTCCCTTGAAGATACTCAATTTGCGCCCTTCGTAGATTGGGCATATAAACTTGGAATTGAGAAAATAGGGCTCGTTGGAAATCTTGTTTTGATAAATATAATGTATATAGCAAGAACTAACTAAAGTGGAGCCTTCCTTGTGACTAATGAAAGGGGTTAATGTTCAATTTTTTGTAAATTGTGCTTACTTTTGATGAATTTTAACTTGATCAACCCAAACATGTATTTTGAATCTTGATGATATGGGATATTTTCAAAAATAAATAAATAAAACCCATGGATGGCCTCCCCAAAGGAAAAAATATTTGGAATCCAAAACAATCCAAACAAGGTTGTATTGGATTTGATTGTGTGTTGACGAGAACTTGTTGGGAACTCTAGCCTTAATGGTTCTCATGAACATGCATTAAGGGTGATAGTGGGATAAGAAATACTACAAATATGAAAATTCATTATCCCCCTAAACTTGGTGAGCAATACCTAACCATTAAGAAACACAAAACACTGTAGCCTTACTCCTTAAGGACATCAAGTTACCCACCAATCAATATTTTAAGAATGTTTGAAAAAAAATGTAGTTGTTGAAGAGTTAAATTTTCTATCTTAGAGCAGGTGAACATGTCATTCTCTTCTCTCCAAAGTTTAGGCCAATACATTACGCTAAAGAATAAAAATTACCAGAATTCAATTTCTTGTTAAGTACCTATTGTTGTGATGCATGAATCCCTGCTTTTTATTCTTGTTATCCAATATTATAATCTTGGTTCTTGCAACCATGGTGGGATTCTCATCCCCAACATATGGATTCTCTCTAGTTGTTGATGTTTATACCAAATTCATTAAGAAGAATGAAATAAAACCCACGTATTATTACATCAATGTAGATGTTGCTCCATCTCCTCATGAGTCTTCCTCAATAGAGAAAACTAGCAGGCCTCCTAATGGAAAGCTTTATTCGTCTTCAAATAATTTAATTGTTGTTGAGAATGAAGTTTCCATGTCCAATGAGGAATTGAATAGGTGCATAGAGGATTTTATTATCGGTATTGCCATGAACTATGCCTTAAAAGGAAAAAAATCCCTACATAGGAGATGGTGGTCCAGTAAGTAAATTCTCCATGAATGGATGAAGTTCATATCATATATGTTTCTTATTTATAAGAGTTTCCTTCAAAATCTTGGAGATGTTTCTCGCATTAAATGAGATTTTTAATTGTAGATATCACAAATGAGTTATAGTCATTTATGTTTTTTTTCATCTAAGTTTGATTATTCAAGTATTTTAATTTAGTTTATATGCAAGGTTTAGGTCTCATAGTACAAATATACTCTATGATAGATTTTTAAAACCTCTAGTTTTCAAGTGAGTTTACAATATTTTTTCTCAACCCACATTTGTGGGTGTTTATTTATGGCTTTATATATATTCATGGGATATCATTTGTTGGATTTTGGGACCTTATATTTCATCTATTTCAGATTTATTTGATATGTGGGGTTCTTATGGGTTTAATGAATCTTCTCTCCTTCTAAGATTTTATCAAAGCATGAAAACTTATTGCATTTCAATAGACAACCCAATTATTTGCATGAAATTTCACTCATTCTTGAAACATATGCATTGAAAAATTTAGTGTGATGTATTAGCTTAAACTTTGAAGAGAAGAGATCGGTTTCAGGGAGGATGGAGACAACTAGGAAGGGGATAAAAATAATGGGGGTAAGAAAGAAGGTAGGTCTAAAATAATGAATGGGGGTAAGAAAGAAGGTGGGTCTAAAATAATGAATGGGGGTAAGAATGATGGTGGTGGGGAGAAGAAGGATGGTGGAGAAAAAAAAAATTGAGTGGATTATGATAACAAGGGTGGTGATGAATCCAAAGGTGATGGTTGTTGAGGAAAATATATGAAATTATCTTACTCAAGCATTTTTGAATCTTGCTTGGCTAAGGAAATATAGTCGGGAATGTTACCCTATGTTTATAGCCTCAAAAAGTGTTTCACAATCTACAAGTATTAGTTACAAGGGCTTAGGCTGATTTTTTGAATAAAACAAAAAATATAACATTTTTTGACAATTTTCTGAATATATCAGATTGCGAAAGAAAATGTGGAGATCAAAAGAAAACATACCAAGTCACATAAGAACACAGATGAGACAAAATAGCAATTTCTTTATTTCATTCCAAGAAATCAAAATAATTGTTCTCTTTACAAAATCCCTGTGAGGGGCATGGACCAAGGCCAAACTTAGATATCCCCGATGAAAACCATACAAAAGGACTCTGACAAGAAGTAAAAACAGAACTTTAAAATATGTATCATCTTGCCACAGATTGTTTCCCACTTGACTCTGCACAATATCCTTTATCAGTCTTGAAATTTAATTCATAAACAAATAAGTCTACACAGATTATCAAAGATAGATCAATGCCTCTGAAAACAAGCGTCTGAATGATATGATTCAACTTCGAACCTTGTTGTCTACAATAGGACCCTGCTGTCATAAAAGAGAATTAGGCCTTTGATGAATTGAAGAATGGATTAAAACTAAGCTATCTCAATAAAACTTAAGAGCAAACCTTAGTATGCTTTCTCCTTCTATTCTCCTCTTGTTCTATCTTCTCATTTCGCTTTTATGCATTCCAAATTAGTTGAAGTAGTTCAACCACTTCATTTAGTTAAGTTAACTAAAACTCATCTAAATTTTAGTTTAGGGGAAGAATTAATAATAATAATAATAACAAGGGTATTTTAATAAATAATAACTAGTAGGTGGGACCCCTTGTGACTCCCTTTAATTTCTTTAACAAAAATAAAAATAACTAGACAATAAATCAGACACATCCCTCCTTGTGGCTCCCATAATCATTTTAATAATTTGAAAATTAAATATCAATGATATTTCAAATAATATCAAAACATATAATATCCAAATATCCAAAGAATAGTATGTTATCCAAAACCTTCAGCAGTCCATTGTCCTCAATAAAACAATAATAAAGTATAATAAAAAACCATATTTCCCACTTTGAGAGGTAATTTTTCCTTTGTTGTTGCTATCCCCCTTTGACTTCCCTAAATTAGCCTTAGGTTGTGCAGAATCATGAGGCTTGATATCACTGATGACATGAGAACAATCATCTTTCAAGTGCATGCGGGATGAAACAGATTTGGCTAAATCACTTGAAGGAGAGGAAGGGGCAACATCGGCTTTTCCTTTATCATTCATATGGTGGGCTTCGGTTTTGAGTCTTTTTCTTGTGTGGGAGGATTGTACAGGTGAGTATGCAGGGGAAATCTGGACATTTGGCTTAACATGTGGAGGAGGAGTAGGTAGAGACAAATTTGGCCAACCACGATGGTGGGAGACTGATGGGTGAACAATCTCCTGCCATCTGTCATTCTCGAGAACAATCTCTACTCATTCACAAGAAGATGGTTACAATGAGGCTCTGAAGGCCTTTTTACAATAAACAGGAATGTCAAAAACCCTAGACATCCAAAAACCTAACCCTAGGAGATGAAGCGCCAAAAGCCATGTGGGCCCCGTTTGGGTAAGTTAGTACATCAATTTCACGGGGTTGTAACTTTTTCATACCATCTCTGTTTTAGGCGCATGATAGCCCATTGGAAAGGTCTAATCGAGAATAAAAAATTTCGACTGGCCTCAATCACTTGGGCCCCAAATCCCCAAAAAACGTCGTTTAGGGCCTCAAAACGGCCCCGTAAGTTTGGAACCCGAAAAACTGCCAAGGTGGAAAATTGTTTTTCAAGCCAGTGGAATAGGTGGGTGGACATCGATATCCACCTCGATCAATCGACCATCAAAAACATCACTGGGTTTAAACAAAGAACACACCAACTATTAACAGTGTCTCTGCAACTGGATGATGATTACCACAACAACTGAGAGGGAAATGAGTTGACAGACACGGATACACAAAACGGTGAATAAAACCCTCAACCATCAAGCTCAGAGCCTTATTGCACCACTTTCATTATTATTTCATAGAGACCCATCATAAAAACCACACTGACTGAGCAAACAACCAGTGCGCAACCTTTATAACAATAATACCCATTTCTCTATTTACAATTACCAACATTTTACAGTCATCATAGAGAGCCATAACACCATATATACACACAGTCGAAAAACTCAATAAAACACAGAATCCACGCATCACTAAGCCAACATTTGGTTCATAAAACAAAGAGTCCATCATGGATGGAAATTTCAGAGCCATACCTGTGAGAAAATCGTTTAAATGGTGAACCAATCGAGTTTTCCCTTGCCAATTCTGAAAACGCGGAGCTTCACAACCAACAAAGCAACAATGAAATAATGCAACAAAGCTAGGGTGACGGGTGATAGGGAAGGTTTGGAGTGACGTGCAGTAAATGCACATCACTTCCTCACCTGGCCCCATTCAATTCCATGTATGAGACAACCCAATAAACACGACATCCACCATTAAATCAACCATATAACCAATGCATAATCAATGCCAATCCATCATAAGATCTGATACCTTATATGTTGCATAGTGCGCCACCTAAGACATCTCATATCTCTATGTTAACCTTTTCCATAACTCCACACAATAATCACATCAACATTGCTATATGTGCCTCCATTTGAATTTAATAAAATTTTCATAGTCCTTTAACCAAATCAATAGCATAATAGCTAGGACTAACACTTGTACCCATTAATTATTTCATTCAAGTTTGCATGTAGTCTTTTATCATAGCTCAAGGATTAATATACAGTTTATTTCCTTTTGTTTGAACTCTAGAACCTTTTCATAGTTTTTCTTTGTTTTGATCATGCTACCATTTAATTATCCCTTGCATATATGTGGATAAGTAATCAATATACGAATTAGTGACAAGGTTATAACATAGCACCTATAAACAACATGATCCTCATACCCATGGAAATTGTTCTGTGTCGCAAGTGATTACCAACAACATTCGACAATAATTCATTAGCCACTCATTATCACGCCAAATGAAACCAAGACTGCATCATAAAAAACGTAGGACTGTGTAGACAACATCGTAACATCAAAAAAATATGTGTGATATGTCTATCCTTGCGCCTCTAGTATACAAGGTGGTCCCACCTACTAGTATTATATTATTATCATAATTAAATAATAGCACTTTATCAATCCTTTGCAGGAGGAATTCATCGTTGCAATGTTAATCGTCAACAATGGTGAAGACAAGAAGGGTGAACACAAAAAAATTCCTTATTCCTAGATATAGTTTTGATGCTTAAACCCTCTTGATGATGGAATTTATTAACTATATTAAAGTGAATGGTATGATTTATATCAAATAATGTTGTCTTTGATAATAACATCATGTAGTTTATCAACCCACCATTTAAATCCATTACTTGTGCTCATGGATTTTTTTGTGAAAACTACTTTCCAAATGATGAAAATAGACCTTTGCTCAACCAATGGGAGGGTTTCTCCACCTTGATTTTGAATTGTTGGATAGAAACCCTATTGTAATATGTAATATATTCAATGCATTGAACGATTTTCTTAATATCCCTGTAGGTAGGTTCCATTATAATTCCGAACAAAGCACCTCTGCAACCTATTGAAACAAAATCCAAGCCACTATCACTTGCAAATTAAAAACTACATAGCACCAAATTGCCAATGGTTGTAAAATCTACATTTAGAAAATATCTAGTAAAATGGATGTAAAATGGTTGAGAAAGCAAAGCACAAAGCTCGAAATTGAAACCCTTTCAATGTCAATAGAAATAACATTGGAGGACAGAGGAGAACCCCCAATGTTCCAATAGACAAATGCCAGAAAAAAAACTACTTTCCATACCAGTATCCCCAATGAACATGATAGACTCAACCAAATTTGAATATAGAGAACCAAACACCTAGAAACGAAAAGAAATGAGAGAATGGGTAAAACAACTTAAGGCCATAGGGGATATAGCCAATAGAGGAAGAGAACACATCATTGGACTATCAGAACACCTTTATGCCCTCCTTCATGGACACTAAGAACCAACACAAATCATGAACTCTAACACCATTTCATTTTCTGAAATCCTAATAAAACAACCCTCACACAAGCCACCAATTAATAGAGCAATAACTAACAAATAAATTGTGTACCAACCTTCGTGCCAAATGACATATAGTTTTCATATGATTACACATGTATTGAATGCTCATTAACCCCATTATAATATCAAGAAATGAAACAATATTCACTTATACCATTGGCTTCTAACACCCCTTCTCCAAGGTTTTTCCATGTTTGGCATATTGATCCGCCACATGATTGTTTTTGTGAAGGATGTGGTAAATTTTCCTATCTTCAAACCATTCAAGGAGGATTAGGATGAAAAATATTATCCCCTTGAATAAATTGGTACCAATGTTGGAACATTTGAGAATGGCCCTAACAACAAGCATGGATTCACCAAGAATGGTTATTTGTCGAAGTCTTTTTTCTTTTGCTATCCTAATTTCTAGCCACATAGCATATGCCTCAGCGATATTGTTTGATGTCTAACCAAGCCCCCAATAAAATATGCTACATTATTTCCTCAGTGATCTCCAATTATTCCCCCACTCTTGCCACCCCTCTACACTTTATATCTTACAAACCAAATTGTTGTTGTTGTTGTTGTTTTTTAAACAAAAACTGAATTTTTTTATAATAAAAGGCACAGTTGAGACCGCTAAGGAGTTACAAAATCTTGAAACTTCGAGCCATCTTGGGGTCTCGAGTAGGAAACTATTATAGACTACTAATGACATTTTCAAATACTCAAATGAAATCTTCACAAAGAACAACCTTACTGAGTACACTCGGAAAAAGACTCTGAGAATAAACGTGAAAATACATTACATCTAAATTAACTTGATGGGGAAGAGCTCATATTTTTGCCTAGATTGCGGGCCTGACTTCGTGTTACCATTGGTTGTGTTGTTTCATGTAATTTCTTCTTCTTTCTGACTACCGTCCAAAATTGGTTTGCAAATTTTGGACCATTTGTACTGTCTATGTTACCTGGGATTTCTTGATCTGAATCTTCTTGATTTTATTGATCCAAAACCTCATCATCATTAATCTGATTTTCCCGAATTAACGTGGCTAAGGGGATTGTTGTATCCAAATTCCCTTATTTTAATCCTAAAGGGAATATGCCTCTTTCTCTGACTTCTCAGTGGATTTATGGCATAGATCTTAAGATAACAAAGGAGGCGCTTCATTGTCTTGTGGAGACTCTTTGCAGGCTTTTAGAATTACTTGATGGTCGTCATTAGAACCAACCCACCAAGTGTATTTCTGGTGCTTTCTAAACTTTTTGTATCCTTTGGGACAATGGGAAGCAAGATGACCTGTTTCAAAACAAGATTTGCAGCGCAAGGAGACTCTCTCAAAGTCAAGTTTCTCAGGTCAAGAGTATTTTTTACTGGTAAGAATAACTTCAGCTGGGAATCCTTTACTGAAATCCATTTCCACGCAAATGCGGGAAAATGTAGAGGTGTTTTGCCTCATGGTTTCATGACTTGAGAAATGGAACTTTCCTAAAGCCAAGCCAATGGCCTCAAGAGAGGGAAGACACCAAAAATGCACGGGCGGATTAGGAAGCCTCACCCAAACTGGGGCTGAGGAGAGAATGTCAGTAGCTGGATTGAAAGAAGGAGACCAGGGTTTCATGAATAAACCTGCATTTCCCCAAAACCATGGCCTGAGTTGAAGATCAAATCATGATCTTCCTGAAGATCAAACTCAACAATGAAGAAACCTTTTTCACAAGGGTGAATGAAAGATTCTTGTTGCATGACAAGAATCCAGTTAGCAAAGATCCAGCTGTTACGATCGACTAACTTTGGCCAAAGGCCATTGAAGCGAAAAACCAAATTCATGGATATGTAATATTCCTCCTCTTATTTAGCATCTTGTCCCATGGGAATGACAAGGGATGGGGCTTCCTGCACCAAAAAATACGAAGACGGGGGAGAAAAAACTCCCTGAACAATATCACGGAAAGAGGCACCAGACTGAAGAGAAGGACTGGAAATGGAAGAAACTACCCCATGAACCGGGACACCAACAATAGAGTTAGAAACATCCTCCATGGTCATTGAAAGAAGTTTGGGGGTTAAACCCTATCCGTCGCGGGCGAGCACCAGAGCGGTTCCATTTCCTTTGAAAAAACAACATTTACAAACCACATTTTTAACTCTTTAACCCCATGTCATTTTAACCTTATCCCCAATGATCATTATAACACGTGATATTGAAATGATATAATACTTAAAACTTAACTTGTCTAAACCTCGTAATATTAACACCAAACCCCATAAAACTTCATCCATATAATCCCCAATCCCTATCATGTATAACCCAAAATAGAAAACTCTTATAACCCGTAACCATTAAGCATTATTACTTACAAAACCTAATCTATATAACCCCATTAATACATAAACATATACCCCATACCATACCTAAATATTATTTGCAACAATCACTATAAATCATAACATTTATAACCCTAACCCATATCACCTAATCCTTATAAGAAATAAACCTCAACCCATAACTAATTGTTGGATGCATGCCTAGTCAGAAGAAAAGGCTATTTTTGGGAGGATAAGGATAAAAGGAGAAGAGGACAGCTGGAAGGAAGAGCAACACATGTGAGGAAAGTAGATGATGCATGCATGCAAGGAAGACCTAACGATGCTAGGGTTAGTCTTTTTGTAATACATTGTAATGGATGATGAGACAAGAATATAAATAGGTAGTACTTAGGAGGAAGAGCCAGAGAGAGGACATCCTAGAGAGAGTTGTCTAAGATAGAAGAGAGAGGAAAACCCAGAGAGAGTCGACTAAGAGAGAAGAGAGAGGACAACCCAAAGAGAGTCGGCTAAGAGAGCGAGAGAGAGGACAACCTAGAGAGAGTCGGCTAAGAGAGAAAGGAGAGGACAGAGATGGAAAATATTTGTAAGAACTATACTAGTCAATAAGTTGGTGAGATAGAAAGCAGTGAGAGACTCGTTCCTGAGGATTAGATCACAGGTTGAGGAGCATGGTGCTATCTAGTCAGCCTCACGGGAATTGAGGAGCCTGTTGAGAGAGTGGATCTGAGATTGTAAACACGCGCGTCGTGACGTATTACTGAATCATAATAAAGAGCTTGAGAGCCAAATCTTTGTGGACATAGCCTGGGAGGGGGTGAACCACAGTAACACCTGTGTTATGTGAATGAATGTATGTGTCTTTATTGCTATTTAATGGTAATTGTTAGATGAATGAATTAACTATTTAGATCTGGTATTTTACATGCATGAATAGAATGGATGCTATAATCAGATGTTAGATTGGATCAATAGAGATTACGAGACACAACCGCAAATCTCCACTCATCCCCAGGTTGCAAACACCTAAGTATTGCAACCACCCATAGAGCTATCTCGGGTGAGACTGCACAGTACCCTCTGTGTGTTGTGTTGCCTTCTGGTCTACCAGAGGGGCCAATAGTTTTAAAGGGATTTTGTTGGGAACTTATCAAATATGAACCAAGGTCAATCAATGATAGTAAGGTAAGATCATAATAATCTATAAATAATCCTAAATAAAAGAGTAAAATCCAACAAATGGTTTCGTTGTCGGTTGGTTGGAAAAGAATGGGATTGAGTACAAGAGATTTACGGAAGACGCGACAAGATGCTAAGAGCATGAGAATTTAAAAGGGGGTGTTGAGACCGTGGAATCCAATGAAGGAAGAGATAGAGAGCTGGTTGAAGATAAAGGAGATGGAGTTTGTGCATAAAGATAATAGAAGCCCGAAGTTGACACCGCGCAGATATCTGGACAAGTACATATTCAACCACTTGCATGAAGTATTTTTCTTTGATTTCTCGCATGTATTGCAGGAGTGGATAAAAAGGTTGAAATACAACTATCCCACAAATCAAATCAGACAGCTAGAGTGGACTCTTGAAGAGATTGCACAGTTACAACGAGTTGATAATAATTTTACGCGCACAATAGATTTCTGGTTAGATAGTATTGTTGTAGGGTTTATCACAGAATTTACAGTAGATACAACACAATCTTATAGTGCGGTATAACAAGAGTTCTTGAAGGGACCTCGAGGTAGGTACATCATATCATTATATACTTCTATTAAGATATCACTATATAACAAAGGTGTAATGACAATGGAGTCAGACAACTAAACTTCCCTGTGTGCATGGGGGAAGGGGAGAAGCACTGACAAGAGAAGGGGAAATGGAAGGAGAAGTGTATAAAGGAAACACGAAGGAGGCCTTGGACCCAATTATGATGGACGAAGACTAGATCAAGTGGATCATGGCAACAACTGGAAAAACGTGCAGTGGAGTACCCTACCAATATAAGGTGAACACCAAGAAGAGAGTCGTAGTCGCGAGGGAGGGCTTGGCAAGTGATGAAGAAGAGGTAGAGGATCTCTGGGATATGGATCAGATTGAGGAAATCCTGCGCGCGACATATGAGAGGAAGAAGATAGGTCCAAGAGAAGGAATAGAAGGAAGCACTCCTATCCATATCAATGTCAGTGTGGAACCCATAAACCCATGTGTGACTAATACACCAATAAGAACACCACCATTTAGACAACCGGATTTCGGGAGAAGGAACACAACAGGAAGTACATCTACACAAGGAACAACAACTGGGGGAGAGATTTCATGAAGCATTATTCAATTATATACATTGTGTGGAGGTAGTAGTTCAACATTCAGGATGGAAGGAAATGACCCCATCATTAGGCTACCAGAATTCAAAGGAGAGGCGTCGAAGGACCCTGAGAAGCACTTGTTTATTTGTGAAAATATATGGGAAGCAAAACAAATCATAGATGAGGACACTAAAATTGCACAATTAGCTATCACGCTAAGAAATCGTGCATTGTATTGGTACATGAGTTTAGCTACAAACAGTCCGCTAGGGACAACCCAGATGATTGGAGATATCAAAAATTTGTTGATAAATGAATTCCATAAGCCTAGTTCAAATTACCAATACATGAATGAGATGATAGAGATTAGACAGAAACCAGGAGAATCTATATGGGAGATTGACCAAAGATTCAAATGATTGAAGGGAAAGCTAAAGTATGTCATGATAGATATGCAACATAGGCATTTGTTCGTCAATTCATTGCTACCACACTTGAAATACCCTTTGCGACAACAGAAATTTCAGACACAAACAGAGGCTCTACAGGCAACCCTACAATTGGAAGAGAACCAATATCAGAAGATAGATCCATTTATAGAGGAGTTGAAGGAGGATCTGAAGAACTTAACATTCCAGCTAAACCAGAACAAAGGAAAAGACAGAAGAGAATCCATTTGGTGTACCACTTTTAGGACATAAGGACACCATAAGAATGAATGTCCAACATTTTCCCAGTACACGGAAATAGGAATTCCAAACCCGTTTCAAACAGGAGGACTATGGTGTGATATCTGTAAGAAGCAGGGGAATGATCCATATCACTTCCCAATGATGCAGAAGTACCAGACAGTATCGAAGGTCTCATATTGAAACTTTTGCAAGTTAGTAGGCCATGATGATAAAGATTACAGAACCATGGACCTCATGAGGGAAACAACATCAGATGCTTACAGGGTGCAGGAAAAAATGATGACCGAGAAAGCCGCACCACAGTTTAACCAAGTACCAACCCCATATAACAGTGCACACCAATAGTATAACATTGCGTAGCAACAATATAACACTGTGCAACCGCAGTACAATACCGCACAACCACACTATAATCTCGCGTAGTATAACCAGATTCCTTAGTACAATGCACCAAAAGGGGATCGAGCTAGCTATCAAGGTGGAGGAAGATCAAGATGAGGCTTTGGAAGAGGCAAAGGACTAGTGGTATGTCGTGATTATCAACAACCATGACACTATGCAAGAGAATTTCCACTTCCACCCGCAACGTGTATGTATTGTTGTGCATCAGATCATGACATAGAAGAATGTCTGACATTATTAGGGAAGATCCAAGAAAAGAGAAATCAGAACAATTAGAATGTTTAGTGGATTTCGGCGGAAGCAAGGGATGAAGGAAAAAACATCAACATAGTTACTTGGGGAGGAGCTAAGACATGAAATGACGTAGTAAGACAAGATCCACTACAACACCAATGGGTGAAGAAGAATTTCGAACCAGAGAAATAGATGCGCAGAAAGAAAAGGAAATATTCAAGCAGGCTAGACAAGAATTTATGGAGCCAGACATTGCATCGACATCAACTGCACAACATAATAAGGAAGTACCAATGTACGAGATGCCTCCATTGTTGGATCATACCAAATAAGCACAGTCTCGAGGACAAATAAGTACGATTAAAGGTTTTTTTCAATCCTGTGTTAAATTACTAAATGATCCATCCACTGTGAAAGTATTACAAAATATGCTAGAAATATATAGCATAGAGGCAGAAGGAAAGCTAGAAAAAAAAATAGTTAATCATTTGCATACAAGGAGGAGAACAAACATAGAATTCAAATTGAATGCCAACATTGGAGATTTCAACATGGGAGATATTATACTGGATTTAGGATCCGAAGTAAATGTGTTACCCAAGAAGACATGGAAATGTATGGGATAACCCACATTCGGATATTCACATGTTCAGTTGAAACTAGCAAATCAACACAGAGTTCTACCAATTGGCAGACTAAAAGGAGTGATAGTATATCTGGATAGAGTGCATACTAAAGCCGACTTCGAAGTAATAGAGATAGTGGATGGCACAACACCTTATCCAACATTTCTTAGCTTGGATTGGGAGTTCGAAAATTAGGCCATAATCAACCTAAAGACAAGGAAGATGACATTCGAGTCAGGAGAATACAAAGTCATCGCGCCATTGGATCCATCAAAAGGGGAAAGGTTTGTAGAACCTACTTGCTTGGACCTGGAGGAAATTAACCAATTGTACTGAAAAATCGCGCGACAAGAAGACTATGTGAACCCAACTGTAGATGGCGTACTCAGTTGGAGAAGCACACCTCATGTGCATCAAACTCAGATACAGGCTTAGAAAATTGGCAGCAGAGGTTACACGAAGTGTCCACAAGAAGATGTGCAAGAATAGACCGCACAGTAAGATGGGTAGGTACGGAGATAAGGGAACATCCTAGTTTCCATGGGGTGAATGACTTAGAATCATTCTTAACATGATACAAATATGAAGTGTTATAATATCATAGGCTCTTAGCCCTGGACATAAAACTCAAGGAAACACCTGCAATATGGTGGGGTGCACACAAATAAATATTTAAGGACTTGTACCAATGTAAGCGGTTACTGAACATTAGGTTTGGCACAAAATGGAGAAGCAACCAACTACAGAAATACGATGGACATGGGGCACCAATAGAACACTTGGAGAAGTGCAGAACGCTATGGAGGATGACACCACCGGAGGAATGGCCTCATCATTTTATTCACACCTTAGAAGGCATTCCAACAAACTGGTATACAGACCAGGAATTGCATAGAGGAACTACAAATTGGACAGTCTTACAACAAAACTTTATAGTCACTTTCTCATTTGACCACGAGAACCCAAACATAGACTCAACACTTAAACACATCAGAGAGGTGATATTCATTAAAGAACCAGAAGTTGAACTCATGACAAAAGAACAACAACAAAACAAACAGACAGTAAAGGAACTACTATCATGCTACCATGTGCAGGAAGAAGCACTAGATGAAGATGAGTCGCGGAACATTCAGATTGCGGAGGTTGAAGGTGAAAGATAAGTGGAAGGTCCACCTATGGAATCATAAGTATTTGTTGTGCGGATTAAGGTGAATAAATTCAACATTGGGACACTTGAGAATCCCAAAATGACTAGCATTGGAGATTACTGGGATGAACAAACAGTGGAAAGAATAACAGAGTTATTGCACGAGTACAACGACCTGTTCTCAATAACGTTCATAGAAATGAAAGTCATAGCGGGAGATCTTGGTGAAATGAAGATACCTCTCAGAGGTGATGCAAGACCGATCAGACAGAGACCATATAGACTAAACCCTATATATAAGCAAAAATTCAAAGCCGAAATTGATAGGATGTTGGATGCTGGAATCATAGAAACAGTAGAGGAATCTGAATGGGTAAGCCCTATGGTAGTTCAGGAGAAAAAAAATGGAGGGATAATGATATGTGTCGACCTGAGGAAGTTGAATGATGCTTGCCTACATGACCTGTTCCCTACTCCTTTCACAGATGAGGTATTGGAAAACATAGGAGGACATGAAGATTATTCATTCACCAATGGATTCTCAGGCTACCATAAGATCAAGATAGCTCCTAAAGATAGATACAAGACCATGTTTTCCACAGAATGGGGATCCTACCAGTACACGGTCATTCCATTTGGACTGAAGAATGCACCAAAAATATTTTCCAGAGTAGCCATAGTTGCATTCAAAGAATTCATCTACTGGTTTCTAGAAGTATATCTGGATGATTGGATAGTCTATATTCTGTTGAAATACCATGTAGGGGTCTTGAGGTTGATGTTAGAAATATGCAGGCAGTGTCATATATCATTAAACATTAATAAGTGCATCTTCGGAACACCCTTTGGGATACTATTGGGCCATATAGTATGCAAGCAAGGCTTGCTAGCATATCTTGCCAAGATTGTAGTAATTGTGAATCTACCACCACCAAAATTAGTATGCCAGTTAAGGGAAACATTGGGACACACATGATACTACATGAAATTTATAAAAGGATATGCGCAGATCATTGCGCCAATGGAGAAATTTCTATGAAAAGACAACAAGTTTCAATGGAATGACGACTGTCAACAAGGATTGGACACTCTGAAAGAGAAGATGGTAACCGCACTAATACTAGTCTTCCCGTATTGGTAAAAGACATTCCATGTGCATGTAGATGCATTGGCCATAGCACTGGGAGCCATTATAGTGCAGCCAAGATCAGGATAATTAGACCATCCTATAGCATTTGCTAGCAGAAAACTATCAAAATCAGAGCATAATTACAATACCACGGAGAGAGAAGGCTTAGCTATGGTCTATTCACTTCAAAAGTTTAGACATTACTTATTGGGAAAACATTTCAATATGTTTACCAACCATTCAACTCTCAAATACTTCGTCAACAAGCCAATGTTGGGGGGGAGAATTTGTCGATAGTTATTGTTGTTCCAGGAATTTGAATTTGAAGTGATATTCAAACCAGAGAAGTTGAACGCAGGACCTGATCACTTGTCGAGGATTACTAATGGAGAGGAACCTACGAACCTAGAAGACAACTTTCTCGATGAAAAGTTATTTTCAGTCCAAGTAGCCGATGAATATTTTGCAGACATCATTCAATACTTAAGTATAGGGACTGCGCCACAAGAATTCAACACTACGCAGAAGAAAATATTGGTAGTCGGGACTTTAGACTATCAATTGATTGCATGACATTTATACAAGATGGGTGCAGAAAAAATCTTGAGAAGATGTGTACTAGAACATGAAAGACATGGGATTTTAGCAGAATCCCATGAGGGAATAACAGGAGGCCATTATGCAGGCAAAGCTACTGCGCAGAAGGTATTGCATGCAGGATTGTGGTGGTCGATTGTTCATAGAGACTCAAAGGACTACTGCCAGAGATGCAATGTATGTCAAAGGGTTGGTAAACCGAATAGAAGGGACGATATTCCCCTGAGACCACAAGTAACTTTACAGGTATTCGAAAAATGGGCAATTGATTTTGTGGGACCAATTAACCCACCAAAAAAAGTCAAGAGTGAGGTATATTATCACTATGACAGAATACTTAACAAGATGGGTAGAAGTAGCTCCAGTAAAAGATTGCAGCATAGAGACAGAAGCGCACTTCTTATTTGAGCAAGTGATCACTAGATTTGGATGCCCAAGGATTTTTATGAGTGACCAAGGCACTCACTGCATTAACACCACTATTGAGGCGATGACTGAGGAGTTTGAAGTTTATCATCAAAAGATTACACCATATCATCCTCAAGAAATTGGAACAATGGAAGCCTTTAACAAGATCCTCGAGAATGCATTAACAAAGATGTGAAACGTTAATAGGGACGATTGGGACTTGAATATACCAACAATATTGTGGGCGTACAGGACCACATGCAAAAAATTGACAGGGAAGACACCATTCAGATTGGTGTATGGGAAAGAGGCAGTGGTACCATTAGAATTTTGAGTACCTACTCTACACGTAGCAGCAATTACTAACATGACAGAGAAAGGTGTAGTACATGAAAGACTAATTCAACTAATGATCATGGAGGAAGATAGGATTCTAGCAGGGTTTCACCAAGAAGTACAGAAAGCAAGGGAAAAAGCTTGGCATGATAGACACATCAAGAAGAAAAATTTCAAGGAGGGAGACTTAGTCTTAGTGTACGACAGTAAATCTCTCCAACACCCACGAAAACTCAGAATGCATTGGTTGGGACCATACGAAGTAAAGACTATGACAGATGGGGGAGTTGTACAGTTGAAGGAATTGGGAGGAACAAAACTCAGAGGAATGATCAATGGGAGTCGACTGAAACTGTATAGGGACAGTCGACCTCCTAGTAGGTTAAAAAAAAAAAAGTGTTACTGCGCTGGACATTAAAAGATAGAAACAGAGTGGTAGCACACTGAAAGGAGAATGTTCACATGCACTCAGAAATGTTAGCGCGACGAAGAAAGGACCAACGGTCACTAAAAGGCAGAAATGGCGGGTACGACAAATAGGCGCCAACGAACGGTGGCTATCAAAATTGAATGACAAGAATGATTGACAAGACGCCACATTAATCGCGTCAACTGGAAACGATAAGGAAATTAAATGGCAAGTATGCGGGAAGCACCAGTTCATTCAAAATGAAAATTGGGTAACGTCTCCAAGAAGTTTCACACAATTCCTATATAAGGTAAGCATGCGAGGATCGTAAGGGTTATTGTGAAATTGAGAAAAGCACAAAGCGATAGAGTATACAGAGTAGAGAGCGAGTTTGAAGAAATTACAGAGCCAACTAAGCTCGGCGGAGAACATTTTTACCGCCATGGCACCACCCAAGTTAGGAGCGTTGAGCCAGGCTTGCATACGACCTCGAAGCAAACTCAGAGCACTTCACTAGCCACAGGGAAGTGAAAGAAAACCACCTCAGCCTACAAAATTCATCAATTTGGATGAAATCTCATCGCCCAATATGGAACCAGGAAGCCCCACACCAGTGGTGGAGGAAACCCAACAGACAACACCAATGGGCATGGATATCGATATGCTGGAAGGAGGCCAGAGCCAGTAGACCTAGGATGCAGGAAATCCTTCACGCTCTGAAAAACATGGAGAAGCCCCGAGGGTTAATGAGATGGTCATGAACCTGACATAAATGAACTCACCATAAAGGTCACAGACAACCGCGCTGGAGCAGCCATGGGAGGGCATAGTAGAATATGTCATCGATCGTTCATAGACGTACGTAGAAGAGAGAACAATGGAGGTTGGAACCTTGAGTCAGCCACCACAATAGAAGGGCAAGCAACCAGTAGCAACATCACCGAGTAGGCAGGCTGCAGCATCCATAGTCTTACCACACATTCCGGAAAGGGTGTGTATCACAGCTAAACTTCTAGGACACGTGGAGAAACTACGGTATTCGAATCATGAGGTGATCGACACGAAAAAGTTTTTGGATTTTGCAAAGCAAGTGTACCTGGATACTATGGGTATAGGACACTTTGGAGAACCAATTAACCTACCAAAACAGTGGGAAACCAGATTGGCCAACATCAGGATTTTAGGCCTGTTGGAGATCCCACACTTTGGAAGGGGAAACCACGTAAGCAACTGCGTCAAACAGTTGATAGAAGTTACCCACTGAGGATACCTATGAGTGCAAGAGTTGGTATCGATAGACGTAGAACTCATTGCATATATTACAGGGCTTTCATATCAGGGGGAGACACCTGCACAGTTCCTCGATGACAAAACGAAGGAGAATGAACTGGCTGAGGAAATGAAGAAGATGTATGGTACAAAAAGAGGGTCACGCAGAATCATAATTAAGTGCATTAGTGACACAGCCACAAGGATGGCCACAAAAATAATGGCGTGCAAGTTACTCAGGAAGTGTCGCAAGGAGGAAGTCCCTGTCAGGGTCGTCGCAGCTGCAACACAGTGTGCATAGGGTGTTGCACTTAGTTGATCCCCGTACTTGTTAAATCTATTCCTAGAAGACTGCAAGGATGTGCAAGACCTGGGGACAAAATTTCACTATTCTTGGCTACTCGTCCTGATTGCCTTGATCGGATTGAGAGAGCATAAGTATACATACTTTGATGAGAGATCCATGCATTTCCGCATAGCGCGATACCTATCATTGGGGAGCACTTGAGACCCTAAAAAAAAAAGTGTGAATGGAGGCATGTTCGCAGGGTATTACAATGACCTACAGGAAAACATTGCCAACACTTAGCAGATTACACCAAAAGTGGTCACGCAATATCAGGGCATAGCCAAATTTAAAGCGACCAGGCATGCAGTATGGATCCAAGCATGGAAGGATCCCGAGAAGGAATGGCTACAACTGCGGTAATGCATCATGGAAGAGGATGTAGAAATGACCATCAAGGACTGGTACGATGACTGGAGGGTTCTAGTTATGAATAAAGAGATGTTCGTGGATAAGGAGGCTGATGCAGGGCAAGAATAGACACCTGTAGGAGACAAAACGACGCCCAAGAAGCCAAATCTAGGTCAGAACATGATGCAACAGAGGAAAGCAGGTGTGTCCAAGAAAGGTACCCAGGCGGGGAAGAAGAACAACACCCAGGTGTTGCAGGAATAGGAAAAAGAGACAGAGACAACACAGGGGACCACATCAAGTGTTACTCAGCAGGAGACATGCCATACCAATAGGCCAATCATACAAATAGGGGGTGAACGCAAGAAAACTAAGGTGCACAAAACGCCACTAGAATATACAATCATGGAGGACGACGTGGACCTCATGGCCCAAATGGTCCAGGACCGAACAACCGAGTATTTTTATGAAGCCCATTGTCAAAGGGGCAGGATCGAAGAAGAGTTGGTTGACATGAGGAAACTACTTGAGAATATCATAGAAACACAGAGGGTCGGTAGAGGAATAGATTCAATCCCCGCAACATCATAGGTAGGAGCTAAGGATGGGTTGAGCGAACAAGATAAGATCCAGATGACAGAACAACTGAGCTCAACGTTTTTCATTACACCCAGCATGTTGTGTATGGATGAAATTGTGGGCCAAAAACTCTTGAAAGATCTAGCACAAATACAGTTGGTAATGGGGCAAATACCAACCATGGCGTTGTATAAACTGCAAGTCAGCATCGTGCAGGAGGTATAGTTGCGCGCACACACAGACGCAACAGAAAGTTCTACAGGCACAGAGTTGGTGCTCGAGTAGGTCAAGCTCAAGACCAAAGATGAGAAATATCATGTGGATAGGCTCAAGCAAGGATTGGTTGTAGCCTATGAAAAACTTCCAAAGAGCGCGCAACCAGCAGAGCTCACGACGACGTAGAATATTGATCAGATTTTGCAAACAATAGATCAATACAGGTAGGAGATCAAGAACCTCCGGGAACAACTTATCCCTACCACTCCCCCGGAGGTCAAGAAGCAAAGAAAGTAGGAAGCAACAGGGCAGATGGAGGATATGGAATGACAAGTCAGCACAGCTGCTGACTTGTTTGACAAAGAAACACAGCTATGGACAAAGCTGGAGGAGGATCAACAAGTCGAGCAGTGGGACCAGGAAGAGGAGAATATAAGTGCACCTATCTAGGACCTCAAGCAGAGGCAGAAGACGATGCAGATCACTGAGCACCTTGAAGGAGTATAGGATATGAATAAGATGCAAGCATGACTCATAGCCACGCAGACATAGAAGAAGCAATGACAAGCTCAAACATAGCCTCTTCAAGAACTAGTAGCGGAGGTCAATGCGTAGGAAGAGGAGGTAAAGAAGAACATGGCACAAACTCACACCGAGTGCACAAAGATGATCAGCGAGGGGATTACAGTGCAAGTATTGGGTGCTCTCCAAGAAAAGACCATGCAGGCTCAAACACAAGCATGGGAACTCACAAAGAAGTTCCAGACTCTCGCAGGAGCTGTTGAGGAAGTGCACAAAGTTTAGCTGGCTCGAGATGAGCCACATGTCAATGTTGGGGGCCTATTGGATGCAGGCCTAGTCAGAGGAAAAGGCTATTTTTTGGAGAAGCATAAAAGGAGAAGAGGAAAGTTGGAAGGAAGAGCAACATGTGTGAGGAAAGCAGGTGAGGCGCGCATGCAAGGAATACCTAATGAAGCTAGGGTTAGGGTTTTTGTAATACATTGTAATGGTTGATGAGCCAAGAATATAAATAGATAGTACTTAGGAGGAAGATCCAGAGAGAGGACAACCTAGAGAGAGTCGACTAAGAGAGAAGAGAGAGGACAACCCAAAGAGAGTTGGATAAGAGAGAAGAGAGAGGACAACCCAAAGAGAGTCGGCTAAGAAATCCAGAGAGAGGACAACCCAGAGAGATTCGGCTAAGAGAGAAATGAGAGTACATAGATGGCAAAGCTTTGTAATAATTGTACTATTCAATAAGCTGGTGATCTAGAAAGTAGTGAGCGACTTGTTCCCGAGGGTTAGATCACAGGCTGAGGATCCTGGTGCGATCTATTCAACCTCATAGGGATAGAGGAGCCTGTTGAGAGAGTGGATATGAGATTGTAAACACATGCGATGTGACGTATTCCTGAACCATAATAAAGAGATTGATAGCCAGATCTTTGTGGACGTAGCCCAAGAGGGGGTGAACGATGGTAACACATGTGTTATATGAATGAATGTATGTGTCTTTATTTCTATTTAATGATAATTGTTAGATGAATGAATTAACTATTTAGATATGGTATTTTACATGCATGAATAGAATGGATGCTATAATCATATGTTAGACTAGATCAATAGAGATTATGAGACACAACCGGAGATCTCCACTCATCCCCAGGTTGCAAACATGTGAGTATTGCATCCACCCATAGAGCTATCTCGGGTGAGACTGCACAATACGCTCTGTGTACTGCATTGCCTTCTGGTCTACCAGAGGGGCAGACAGTTTTAAAGGGATTTTGTTGGGAGCTTATCAAATCTAAACCAGGGTCAATCAATGATAGTAAGGTAAGATCATAATAACCTATAAAGAATCCTAAATAAAAGAGTAAAATCCAACACTAATATAACACTATAAACCATAACCACCATAGTCCCTTAACCCTATCCCGTGTACCCCTTAATTTTCAACTTGTAACACTTACTTCCCTTGGTCATTATAACCTTTGATACCCTAACCCCTTCCCACCTTCTCCAATAATCGATAACCCCTAGCCATTATAATTGGTAATGCATATAACCGTTATCCATATAACTTAAAACCTCTTTAAAAACTAACTTGATTAAAACATAACAATTATAACCCCAATCTCATCTATCTACTAACTTATCTTACCCCTATTGTCTTTATCATTATAATCCTGTAATAATTCCTAACATCTAATGTATATCACCATTTAATACCTATCCTAAATAACCCCTAATACTTGACACTTAGAAACCTTAATCCTTAACCCCAATTATAATGAACATTTTTCTCTATAACCCCTAAGCCTAATTTTATATAAACCTTATACTCTAACACTTATAATTTAGAATACTTACACCTTAAACACTATATTATCAAACCTCATATAACTCCTAAACACTAACTCCTATAACTTTTATATCCTTTGAAAACTAGTAACCTAACCCTAATAATCTATAACCCCTATAAAAATTAACCCTTAATCATTAACCTTTATAATACCAAACACTTACAAAGTTTACAAACTCAAACCCCTATAACATCTACCACTTAACCCATATGACCCCTAACCTCTTTCTCTCCATATTTATAACATTATAATCCATAGACTGTATAAATTATATCAACACAACCCTTAACTACAATAACATTTTATAAAGTAAATAATAAGCACTATAATGTCCAACCCCTATATCTATTAATTGATATATAACCTATCATCCAATCCCTATAATCTATAACTACTAACTACTAACATCCAACCCCTATATCTATTAATCGATATAAAACCTAGCCTCTAATCCCTATAATATATAAATACTAACTCCTAACCCCTAAGACATATCATAAATAACTCCTATAACTATTAACCCATCTAAYGTCTCACCCATATAACCTCCAACCCTTATAATCACTATCATGTTGAACCCCTATCCCTAACCTCTTTTATAATTAACCTTAATAACCCTTTTCCTACATAACCCATATACAATAACCCTTATATTAATCATACCCATAACACTTAAATACCTTTATCCATATAGACCCTAAATCCACCGAGTCTAAGTTGTATTAAATAGAACCTCCAAAATATACAATCATTAAACCCTTAGCCTTACAACCCCTATATTTTTTAACCACTTTTCATGAGCCTTTATATCATGTACTTTGCATTCATGAATAAGTAGCCCTTAAACTAATCCCTAACCTAGTCTATAACTTTTAACACTACCAATAATTCCTATCTTGTTTAATCCACATAACTTCCAACCCCTTTAATCCCTATAATTCTTATACCTCATAACCACTATTATCTCTAACTCACACATCCCTTATTCATTAAATCCTATAACCCATAACCATGGTACAAATAAACCCCTTAACACCTACTCCATATAACCTACAACTCTTGTAACACCTAATCCCACATAAGATTTATAATTCCTTAGATAAACCCAAATCTAAATCCCAAAGACTATAGTACTTAACACCTTAGCCTAGAATATTTATATTTCCTAGAATGTATATAATCGTGAAAACCTAACTCCTACAACCACTATGACATTTAACACTTATATCCATTATCATTCCTAAACCATAATTTATATATCCATCAATATATAAATCCTAAAGAAATAAATCTTAATATCTCTTAGTCCCTTTAACCCCTTAGACCATTAAATCATTATAATCGATATCCCTTGACCACTATAACTAATAATCTCAACCATCCCTAAAATCTAACCCCTAAATTCTAGAACCCCTACCTTCTAATCATTATCGACCCTTCTCTTATAAAACCTAATATTTATACCCTAACCCCTATACACCCTAACCATTATAGCCCTTGTTATCTAACTATAAATCCCTATAACCAATATGTTGAAATTACTAAGACAACTGAGAGGGGGGGTGAATCAGTTGTTACTGTGCTTAAACAATAATAAATCTATTAAACCATTCTTAAATTTTCTTCAAGTGACCATCAATATTATACAACATATAGGTGATATAAATAATGATCATCAGTCACACATAAGATATACACAGAGACAAATTTTCATGAGAAAACCCATAAAGGGAGAAAACCTCTTTTTCTTCGAAATGATAGGAAGTCTTTTAAGTTCTGTACATCATCTATAATTGAGCACCAACTCAATGTGAGTCTACTACCTATGTTTTACAAGCTCCAACTTGTTTGAGAGCACCAACTCTCTGGTTTCTCTACCACCCACTAGAAGGAAGCACCAACTCCCTTAATGTTTCAACACCAACTGGATGGAAGCACCAACTTCTAGTTACACATGCTCCAACCTGTATAACAAAGAACACTTGTTCTCCCTTGCACCACCTTGCCACCCTGGTTTCTCTGGCTGCAACCAGATGGAAGCTACAACTCCATGTGTTCAATATCCCACTTGAACCTCTGAGGAAAACAATCCTCCCTAGCACCTCCCAACCACCCTGGAATATTAATGAATGATTAAACAACCAACTACACAGATAAATCGATTCTTACCACTTCTTCTCTGTTCTGTAAATCTGGTCTTCTTCTAACTGTTCTGCAATTATTCTCTTCCTTTGTCTGTTCTGCAATTCTGCTCTGCTTCAACTTGTTTTTTCATTCTGCTCTGCTTCAAGTCTATTCCTCATCTGTTACTCTTCTCTGAGTTTTATCTCACACTGCGCATCCTGTGATTTTCTCTTTCTTACAGTTTAATTCATTTTTCATCCAGAACAACCAACCACACACAGTCTGTATATTTTTCTTTTATACACAACTCCCATAGTAGTTACACTTCAAATCTTCTGAGGCAACAGAAAAAATGTCTAAGCAACTGAAACGTCAACCGATCAAGAAGCATGAATCAGTTTTGCTAATTGATTGGTAACCGATCAATAAACTATGATATGGAATAGTAGCCCTCCGATCATATTTCAAACTCACTTGAACCGTTGGATTAAGAATAAAGAATCTTGTGCCTGTTTCGCCATTTCAAAATTCGGCATTTCGGGATCCCTGTGGTGAAGCTTAGCACCTCTAGCTTCTTCCTCCATCTTCCATCGATGTTCCCAATGGCTGTGACCACGTGCTTATGCATAAAACGCTTTCGCGATTTCACATTTCGTGAATCTAGAGATGAGGCATCTCGACTCTCCAAGTCGCGATCCCCGAAACCCCGAAATGGAGCTTATCTGAACTGACTCCTTCCCTTCTCATGACCACCGGCGGTGACCATAGGTTGTGCCAAAAGGCTCTTCATGTTTCACGAGTTTATAAACTTCATCTAGTCTAATCGACGATTGAAATCTCCATAGATCCAACGGTTCAGATCTTATCGCGAATTCGCATCTCGCGGTTTCTTAGATGGAGATTCTTGTCGCTCAAAGTCGCGATAGGCGAGACTCCGAGATGGAGCTGAGATCAATGGTCCACGATCTCGATGAATCTATGGTCTAGATATCATCGTGAATTCGCATCTCACGGTTTCTTAGATGGAGATTCTCGTCGCTCAAAGTCGCGATAGGCGAGACTCTGAGATGGAGCTCAGATCAACAGTCCATGTCTTTTGGTGTATTGACGGTCCAAATCTCTTCGTGAATTTGCATCTCGCGATTCCTTCGATGGAGGTTCTTGTCACTCCAAGTCGCGATAGGTGAAACTCTGAAATGGAGCTTAGATCAACGGTCCATGTCTTTTGGTGTATTGACGGTCAGGATCTTTTCGTGATTTCGCAAGTTTTCATTGTGTCTGCATCGGGATTTTGGGATTTTGCAAAATCGCTTCACCTTGCACTTTTAAAGATCGTGCAGATTCTCCTGGATCCTATGATGGTCGATCCTCGCGCTCGGATCTAACGCCCGAGATCTATCCTCCATATCTGTGTGCTCTTCTTATCTACATTGAGATCTGACAACCATTGGGAATTCTGAATTGTTGATCTAATGATCATTGTTGTTGCTCCTCCCGATCTTACTTTGTTCCTATTTGGCCATCGATGCATGCTCTGATATTTCCATCGATGATCTGCCAACAATCCTCTACACTATCTCTTCCGAGCTTATTCAAATTTTCTCTGCAGCGTCTTCCCACAATGCTGCAACATCTTCCCATAATGTCCATCTGTTACATACTTCTTGTACTCATGCCATCTTCATTGTTGTACTCGCCATCAATGACAAGCATTCATTGTATGTTAAATATTTGCCAACAATATCCCCCTTTGGCATTGATGGAAACACAAGCACCCACATGCATCCAGACTCTTTTCTCCCCCTTTGACATCAATGTCAAAGAAGAAACATGCTCCCCCTGAGCTGTTGCAGTACATACTCCCCCTGTCAACTATGAGCATCTTGGAAATACACCAGATATTCAATAAGTACTCCCCCTGACCAGGTGAATAGATTAGACACAAGAAATTATAATCCCCAACTTGTGACGAAGATATCCAAAAGGGGTTGCTGCTAATGGTTTTGTAAATATATTTGCAATATGTTCTATAGAAGGTATATAATTCAGTTGAACAATTCTGTTTGTAACTTGTTCTCTGAGAAAATGGTACTTTATTGGAATATGCTTAGTCTTGGAATGAAGAATAGTTTTCTTGGAGACACTAATGGCACTGGTGTTATCACAGTGAATTGGAATGGGATCAGTGTAAGTTACCTTCAAATCTGCAAGAGTTTGTATCATCCATAAAATTTGTGTGCAGCAAGTAGCAGTAGCAATGTATTCTGCCTCTGT
>SNQJ01S0010891.1:0-51414 GCA_010110895.2 Picea sitchensis | reverse complement strand
TTACTGTGCTTAAACAATAATAAATATATTAAACCATTCTTAAATTTTCTTCAAATGACCATCAATATTACACAACATATAGGTGATATAAATAATGATCATCAGTCACACATAAGATATACACAGAGACATATTTTCACGAGGAAACACATAAAGGGAGAAAACCTCTTCTTCTTCGAAATGATAGGAAATCTTTTAAGTTCTGTACATCATCTATAATTGAGCACCAACTCAATGTGAGGCTACTACCTCTGTTTTACAAGCTCCAACTTGTTTGAGAGCAGCAACTCTCTAGTTTCTCTAGCACCCACTAGAAGGAAGCATCAACTCCCTTAATGTTCCAACACCAACTGGATGGAAGCACCAACTTCCAGTTACCCAGGCTCCAACCTGTATAACAGAGAACACTTGTTCTCCCTTGCACCACCCTACCACCCTAGTTTCTCTGGCTGCAACCAGATGGAAGCTACAACTCCCTGAGTTCAAGCTCCCACTTGAACCTCTGAGGACAACAGTCCTCCCTAGCACCTCCCAAACACCTCCCAACCACCCTAGAATATTAATGAATGATTAAACAACCAACTACACAGATAAATCGATTCTTACCACTTCTTCTCTGTTCTGTAAATCTGGTCTTCTTCTAACTGTTCTGCAATTCTTCTCTTCCTTTGTCTGTTCTGCAATTATGCTCTGCTTCAACTTGTTCTGTCATTCTGCTCTGCTTCAAGTCTATTCCTCATCTGTTACTCTTCTCTGAGTTTTATCTCACACTGCACATATTTTCAGTCTCACACTGCACATCCTGTGATTTTCTCTTTCTTACAATTTAATTCATTTTTCTTCCAGAACAACCAACCACGCACAGTCTATATATTTTTCTTTTATACACAACTCCCACAGTAGGTACACTTCAAATCTTCTGAGGCAACAAAAAAACTGTCTAAGCAACTGAAACGTCAACCAATCAAGAAGCATGAATCAGTTTTGCTAACTGATTGGTAACCAATCAATAAACTATGAGATGGAACAGTAGCCCTCTGATCATATTTCAAACTCACTTGAACCGTTGGATTAAGAATAAAGAATCTTGTGCCTATTTCGCCATTTCAAAATTCAGCATTTCAGGATCCCTGTGGTGAAGCTTAGCACCTCTAGCTTCTTCCTCCATCTTCCATCGATGTGCCCAATGGCTGTGACCATGCACTTATGCATAAAGCGCTTTCGCAATTTTGCATTTAGTGAATCTGGAGATGAGGCATCTCGACTCTCCAAGTCGCGATCCCCGAAACCCCGAAATGGAGCTTATCTGAACTGACTCCTTCCCTTCTCATGACCATCGACGGTGACCATAAGCTGTGCCAAAAGGTGCTTCATATTTCGCAAGTTTATAAACTTCATCGAGTCTGATCGATGGTTGAAATCTCCATAGATCCAACGGTCTAGATCTTATCGCGAATTCGCATCTCGCGGTCTCTTAGATGGAGATTCTCGTCGCTCAAAGTCGCGATAGGTGAGACTCTGAGATGGAGCTGAGATCAACGGTCCATGATCTCGATGAATCTACGGTCCATATCTCATCGTGAATTCGCATCTCGCGATTTCTTAGATGGAGATTCTCATCGCTCAAAGTCGTGATAGGCAAGACTCCGAGATGGAGCTCAGATCAACGGTCCACATCTTTTGGTGTATTGACGATCCAAATCTCTTCATGAATTTTCATCTCACGATTCCTTCGATGGAGGTTCTTGTCACTCCAAGTCGCGATAGGTGAAACTCTGAAATGGATCTTAGATCAACGGTCCACGTCTTTTGGTGTATTGACGGTCAGAATCTTTTCGTGATTTCGCAAGTCTTCATTGTGTCTGCATCAGGATTTCGGGATTTAGCGAACTTGCTTCACCTTGCACTTTTAAAGATCGTGCAGATTCTCCTAGATCCTATGATGGTCGGTCCTCGTGCTTGGATCTAACGCTTGAGATCTATCCTCCATATCTACACGCTCTTCTTGTCTACATTGAGATCTGACATCCATCGAGAATTCTGAATTGTTGATCCAACGATCACTGTTGTTGCTCCTCCCGATCTTACTTTGTTCCTATTTGGCCATCGATGCATGCTCTGATCTTGCCATCAATGATCTACCAACAATCCTTCCATCGATGATCTGCCAACAATCCTCTACACTATCTCTTCTGATCTTATTCGAATTTTCTCTGTAGCATCTTCCCATAATGCTGCAGCGTCTTCCCATAATGCCCGTCTGTTACATACTTCCTGTACTCATGCCATCTTTTTTGTTGTACTTTCCATCAATGACAAGCATTCGCTGCCTGCTAAATATTTTCCAACATAATATATCCCCAAAATCATATAAAAATAATATCCATTATCCCTTACAACCCCTATAACTACTAATCTCTAACTCAAAAACACTATAACCCTCTATGATTTATAACTCTTAGCCTTTATCACTCAAACCTATATAACTCTTTAAAATCACCATTATAAAATAAATAAACATTAGTATAAAAAATACCTAAATCATATAACAAACCCCTTTAATAATTATTATAATTCCTAACCTTTAATCCCTAATAACCCCTCATGTCTATAACTCATAATACTCTTAATCACTATCACATATAATATCTAACCTTCATATCCATTAATGCTTAAACCTTAAACCTTATACCCCATAAAACCTATTACCACATACACATATAATCCCTAAACTCTATATAATAATAATAATCTATTTTTAAGGTCACGACCAAGCCAGACACCAAATTGGTGTATGAGACCTCCTATGCCCAACAATTTTACTGGTAAAGTCTATGGAGATATACATACCCTACCCCCCTCTATATTTTAACTTGTGACCTCTTAGGAGTAAACACATGTACTTAACCATTGGGCCCATATACATAAGTAACTATAATCCATAACGCTTAATTGGTGCAACATATAAAATCTAGTAATTATAGCATATAATTGCATATAACATTTACGACCCATATAATACTAGACCCCTAACCCTCTAACTCTTGGCCTATATATGTTTATAACCAACTTAACCATCAATCCCAATATCCTCTAATATATAAACCCCATACTACCTAAACCCATATAATCTTACTAACTATAATTATAGCATAACTTCTAAGTACTAACCATTATAATCCCTATAATACCAAAAACTCTAACATGTAATCCTAACTCCTAAATACACTAAATCATAATTACTAATCCCTATAACCTATAGAACCTCAAGTTTATCCCATGATCTAAAAAATCCTTAGATGTTGATAATTTTAAATACACATAAACATCTAATTGATCTTTGAAATAAAATGGTCGCTTGATTGTTTTGCAAAATTACATGTGAAATACTTATCTAAAAAATTCCACTTTAATGATAAATGAATTGCAAATAAATGAACTCGAAATGAAAGATAATCATATAATCACATACACAAGTTGGAGAAAACGGAGTTCACCCAGTTTGGGCTACCTCTCCAGGTCCACTTCCAATAGAGACTTATTTTATTAATGCTCAAATGCTTGTGTTTTACAATGACCTTTTTACATGTTGCTCAAATTCATAAATGGAGTGCACCGTTGGATTCCTGGCCAAAAATCGTGCAAAAATGATATAAAATACTTGAAAATCCATCAAGATGACCTCTGACATGCTTTACGGTGTAGCCTCGTACCCTTCGTACTCTCAGCATGCTTTAAAAGACAAAACTCTGCATTATTATGTGTTGTAGAAACATTGGTTTGTGTTCCCACTAAATAGGGTGTGCCCCTTAACCATATTCCATATTCCATGGTATTCTTTAACTATTATGAAGTTGTAGTTATAACCAACTAAAGTTGGTGGATAGTTGCTTAGTGGAGTTGTTTTAAAACTTTTCTATATTTGGAGGTTGGAGGTTCTATTCCCACCACCCGCCCGAAAATTTGGCATATGGTTATAACATATGTTATATATATAACATATGTTATAAATAACACATGTTATATAAACATGTCAATGCTTCTACTAAGCCCCTTCTGTAATGAATTTGGTTACATGGCATGCAATGGATCAAGGGCTAAGGGTATGGGCTTAGGACCTTGACCCTTTATCCACCTAAATGAAACTTTGCTTAACTTTATATATATAATATTCCATATATATATATCAAGGAACAATTCATGGTGTGTTGGTATGGAGGGATATGTGAAGATCTTTGGTGGCTATGGAGGTCATGGGGTCGAACCCTATTGACTCTGTATCTTTTACACAATACTAACCATTACTAGCCAATGGGGGGTTGCCATATGGCAATCTATCATTGGCTCCTCAATGCCACGTGTCATCACTTTATTGAACCACTTTCCAACCTGTAGTTGGATTGTACCTTTCCTAGTCAACTTCCAATTAGGTGCCACGTGTCACCTTTATAGTGGTGACACATGTCACCTCTTTATTTTCCCTTGTACTTTGACCTTTGACTTTTTTTCAAGTTTGACTAGAACTTTAACCGCTTATAAATTTTGCATACAAACTATGTTTGTTGTGAAATTTTAACCGTTGGAAATCTATCAATGAGATCTACGCAATTATGGCATTTTCAAAGCAATTTGAAGCATTTGAATTTTGAGCATTTATGAACCATTCTGGATCTTTGTGGATGTTTCGGATCTTTCTGGACCTATGTGAGCATTCCTGGATCTTCCTGGATCATTCCTCCCCATTGGAAGACCTTTGGACCTCCAAAATTTTATTCAGAAACTAAGTGAGGGTAGAGTTCCCTCACCCTTTTGATCTCCAAGCATTTGGATTTACTTGGTTTTACCCCTCTAAGACCAACTCAAATATATTCCACATCACCTCACTATGAAGTTATAATCCTTCTATCGAGAATGACATATTCCTGTAGCTCATACAAATATTCTAGAGAAAAATCATCAACTATTGGAACTCGAATACTTTCATCTTCATCCATAATCATAGGAGGCTCATAAAGATTCAAATTCTTGACACTTACCACTGGATACATTTGCATGTAGGTTGGTAGATATTCACCTTTCATTCTATCTTTGTTGATATGTAGCCATACTTGATCACTGACTTCGAATTCATGATCAACTAGATGTTTGTCATGCCTTGCCTTATACTTGGCTTGGCTCTTCTCCAATTGTTTCTGTACTGCTTGATGTACCTGTTGAATCGTTTGAATGAACCTTTTAGCTTGATCTTTATCATCCTATCCATCATATTTACCTACTTCTCCAAAAACAAATTCCATAGGTTATTTAGGAAAGTACCCCAAACATACTTCAAAAGGATTTTTCTGAGTAGATGAATGAATGGAAGTATTATAGGCATGTTGTATATAAGGTAATTGTTCATCCCATAATTTAGGATGCTTGTTGCAATATCCTTGAAGTAAATGTACCACTATTATGTTTACCACCTTTGTCTATCCATCTGGCTTTGGATGAAAATCCATGCTCTTCTTTAACTTGGTGGCCATTAGATCCCATAAATGAGACCAAAACTTTCCCAAAAAGCGAGAGTCTCAATATGATATAATAGATGTAGGAAGTCCATAATGAACCTATACATTAGTAAATAACATTTGTGTTGTCTGTTCAATTGTGACATGTTTCTTGCATGGCATTAGATTACACATCTTGTTGAATCTGTCCACCATGACATGTAGATATTCATGACCTGTCTTGGAAATCGACAAACTCCCTACAAAGTCCATGGAGATACTTTCCCATGGTTGTGAAGGTATCGGAAGTGGTATATATAACCTCAACTTAATGTTGATAGGTTTACTTGATAGGTGTATATAATCTAACTGTCGATTGTCATGAGTTAATGCATCATATACTTGTTTAAAATCGTCATCCTTAGAATATTGTTCTACATATCTTTCATGTGATAAAGGATTATACCCGAGGATTGTATATGTCCTAATTATAAGTCTTGATAACATATATGCAACCTTGTTATGAATACCCTTCTTATACTTGATTACCAGATGAAACTGTTGTAGAAAACCCATCCACTTGAAGTGTCATGATTGTAGTATCTTGGTTTGTGACTGCAAATACTATAATGGATGATTATCTGTATGAATGATTATATCCTTTCCCATTAAGTAATGCTTCCATTTTTTTACACTTTGTACCAACACATACAATTCCTTATCATATGTTGTATAATTAATCACATCTTGAGTGAAAGTCTTAGAATGATAGCATATAATTTTACCTCGTTGCATCAATATTTTTCCCATGGCATATCCGCTTGCATCGGTTTGAATCTCAAATGGTTGTTGTAGATCTAGCAACGCCAGAACTGGTGTGATGCTCATGTTTTCCTTCAATGTATCGAAAGCTTTATGTTGCTTGCCTCCCCATTGAAAGACTTGTTTAGCACTTGTTAATGCATGTAGAGGTGTTGCTATTATGAGAAATTCGCAATGAATTTCCTCCAGTACTGTACTTCTTCTAAGAAGCTCCTGACTTCGGTGGTAGTAGTTGGCTTGGGCTATTTCACAATGACTTCTACTTTTGCAAAATCTATTTTTAATTGACTGTTCCCTACATTGTAACCCAAATATACCAGAGAAGTTTTTCCAAATTCACACTTAGACATATTGATATACAAATTCTTCATTTCCAAAAGTTCAAAACATTTCTTGACATGAATCAAATGATCTTCCATGTTCGTCTAAATATCAATATATCGTCTAAATAGACAATAGCAAACCCATCTATGTAGGGTTTGAACACATCATTCATCACTCTCGTAAAAGTTTTTTTTACGTTACATAACCCAAATGGCATAACCAACCATTGGAACAAGCCTTGCTTGGTCTTGAAAGGAGTTTTTCATATGTCACCTTCTACAATTCTGATTTGATGGTAAGGAATTTGCAAGTCCAACTTAGTGAAATACACAACAATCTTTAATTGATCTAATAGATCATCTATTCTTTGAAGAGGATAACAGTTCTTTATCGTGATCTTTTTTCAGGGCTCGAAAATCTATACACATCCTCCATGTTCCATCTTTATTTGGAACTAAAACAATAGGAGAACAACACGCAGAGGAGTTTGGTATGATGATTCATTTATCGAGTAGCTCTTGAACTTGCTTCTTGATTTCTGTATTCTCAATTATTGATGGCCTGTACATTCCAATAATCGGAAGAGGAGCATCCTGCTGAAAATTTATTTTAATGTTCAACCTCTCTTTTAGGAGGAAACCCTGTAGGTTCCTGAAATAACTCATCATAATTAGATATGATGTTGATCAATTCCTGCTTATGATTTGGATCACAAATTTCTAAAGCATTTGTTATATCTTATTCTTTATGTTTCACTATCACGAGAACAAAATTTTTACTTGCACTCACAATTCTCTTCATTTGTCTTATGCTTACTAAAGAAACATTAGTTTTGATGCGATGATATCTGACAATATATTCAATCCCATCCTTGAAAAGGTGATATTTATTTTCTTCTCAATAGAACAAAACCTTCCTATCAAATATATATGGACTACCCAAGACAATGCCGCAAATGTCAAGAGGCACAACATCTAACTCAACCTTGTCAAAGAACTTAGCTATAATTGCAAACCCGATCTTACACTGCTTTGTTACTTCAACTTAGCATCATCACACAACCAACCTAATGGATATGGATTTTTGTGAGTGTCTTATTTAATCCCATCCTCTTAACAATTGCTTCATATGTTATATTAACTTGAGATCCACTGTTAAATAAAGTATCTACCTTTGTATGCTTGACTATAACTCTAACATGAAAAAGTTCGCTTCTTTTCTTTGATCAATATCATTTTCTGTCTTGGCAGATTGAACTGAATAATTTTAACTAATAGCTGATATATATTTGCTTCATATGGTCATGATCTTGGATTCATCTTCGGAATCTGACCTTAAATCATGATGAGCTAATGCAATAGTCTTTTGCTTCCCTTTATCCTTGTATTTATTAGGTTGTAATTCTGGATGCAACTTCCAACACTGTGATTCCTCATGTCCCTTTCTCTTATATGGGGAACATGTAGGTCTTCCCTCATCTTTCTTCACTATGGCTATTTTCTTACTCTTCCATTTACTTTTTGGTTTCTTCTCGAAATTGAATGGGTTCTTATCTTTGCTTGCATGCTTACCCTTACTAGCCTCTATATGTGTAGCTTGTACTGACACGTTATCAATATTAGTAGGACTAAACTTTAGAATAGTGTGATGAAGATATGAGTTCATGCCACCAATATACTTCAAAAGAGTTCCATGAGTATACAATGGAATTCCTAGGGATAATGCCTTCTTTTTGAATTCTTGTGTATATGCCTAAATATTTTTTCCTTTACCCCGTCTCATATGTTTCCACTCGATCATTGTCATCTGTATATGTGACAGTGGATATAATTGTTTTCTTATAGCCTTAGTAAAATTATCCCAAAAAGAGATTACTTTACCCTTTCGAACCAGATCAAATTGCATCTTACTCTCCCACCAGATTAAGGCAGTGCCACTTAGTCGAAGAGAAACTAACTATATCTTTGCATCCACATCCATGATATTTTGAACCCTTTAATATACCTCTATCTGGTTGGTCCAATTGATCCAGATGGATGTCGGTGGCCTCCCACCTATTCCAACTGGTTCATTTTGGCAGTTTTCCAGTTTGGCAGCTTTTTCCTAGTTTTCAGGTCCCCGACTTTTGGGGCTGTTTTGAGGCCCTAAACAACGTTTTTATGGCTCTCCACAATCAAACTGTATATCTAGCTAGATTTTGACGACAACATGTGCAGTCCTCAGATAGAACTTTCCAACAGGATATTGTGCGCCTAAATCGGAGATCATATGCAAAAGTTACGACCCCGGGAAGTTGATGTACTAACTTACCCCAATCTGCAGAACAAAGGATAGAGCAAAGATGGACAACCTCAAGAAAACCAGTCCAAGCCACAATCAAATAAGGACACCGGAAAGATAAAGAAAGACACCAGGAAGTGGTGTGACTTCCATAAGAGACCCTGGCATAACACTGTTGATTATCGCTCAAAGCAGTTGTTGGTGGATGAGGTGAAAGCCTCTGAATCAGATGTGGGTTCCGACTCTGAGTTAGAACCAGAAAGGGAGAGATGGATCATCGATGTGGAACCCAGTTCTACCGTTGCTACCACCAAGATCTAGTCTGGTGAAATAGAAAAGCCAAAGGAATTCGAGTGCCTTTTTCATTCACAGATGTGGATGAAGGGCACCCCGCTGCACTTCAGCGTTGAAAGCGATAGCCAGAAGAACCTCATCTCAGTAGAGGTCGTCAGGCGGCTAGCCCTACCACTAATGTCGCACCCTCAACCCTACACCATTGGGTGGCTCCGCCAAGGAAGCGACCTCTGCGTCAGCCAACATTGTCACATGTCATACAACATCAAGCCCTTCAAAGACAAGGTATTGTGTGATGTTGCTCCTCTCAAAGTTTGTAATGTTCTTTTGGGCCAACCATATTTATGGAAACGTCATGTTGTATATGAGTCTAGGCCTCTCAGTGTTATTATTACTTTGAACAAGCAATTGTACGGGATACCCGAGGTAGTTCGCCTAGTGATATTTCCTTGATCTGTTCCAAGCAATGCAGGAAGGTCATCTCTCAAACCAAGAAGCTTGTCTTCTTCGTGATTCACTCTCAGAGTGAGTGGAAGATCGCAGCCACATCCAGGGCCTTCACATCTGACCTCTCCACATAGCAGAAGCAAGTGGATAAGTTCATGGAATAATACTCATATATCTTCTGCTCACCTACCAGGGTACCTCTGCACTATCAGGTCAAGCATCCCATTGATATGACCCCCGACACACCGCTACACAATGGGATAGTCTACCGCCACTCTTTGTTAGAGAATGAGGAGATCAAGCGACAGATCTAAGAACTGCTCCACAAGGGGCACATCCATCCCAACTCATTGCCTTATGGGAGCCCAATCGTGCTGGTGCAGAAGAAAGATGGGACCTGAGTACTACTTTGTATAAACTTACTAAATGTACTACTTTGTATAAACTTTGTATAAACTTTAAATCAACGTTGCGTAGGAGGTACAATCGCGTGCACGCATAGACATAACAGAACTGCAGCAGACAAAGGACAACCGAGATGAGTTGGAATTGGTACTCGAGAAGGTCAATGTTTAAGACAAAGAGGAGAAGGACCGTGCTGATAGGCTAAAGCAGGGATTGGTCGTAGCGTACGAGAAAATACCAAAGAGTGCACAGACATAAGAGCTCACAGCGATGCATAAGATTGATCAGATTGTGCAGACAATCTATCAATATAGGAAGGATATCGAGCACCTCTGGGAACAACTCATTCCTACCACTCCACCAGAGATGAAGGAGCAGAGGAAGCAAGAAGCAGCAATGTATATAGAGGAGATGGAGTGACAAGTCCGTGCAGTAGTCGACTCATTAGAGAAGGTAACAGATCTATGGACAAAGCTGGAAGAGGATCAATAGGCCCAACAATTGGACCAGGAAGAAGAAAGAATAAGCGCAACTAGCCAGGACCTCAAGCAGATGCAAAAGACAATGTCAATTATTGAGTGCATCAAAGGAGCGCATGATATGAAGAAGATGCAGGCAGAACTCATAATCGCGTAGACCTAGAAGAAGGAGCGCCAAGCTCAAATGGAATCGCTCCAAGAGAGGGCAACGAAGGTCCTTGTGCAAGCAGAAGAGGTGAACAAGCACATGGCACAAATTCAGGAAGAGTGCCCAAAGATGATCAACGAAGACACTGCAGTGCAAATATTGGACACACTCAGGGAGAAGAACGTGCAAGTTCAAACACAAGAAAAGGAACTCACAGAGAAGTTAAGGGCTCTCATAGAAGAGATCGAAGCAGTGCACAAGGTTTAGGTGGCTCGAGACAAGGCACATGTCATTGTTGGGGGCATGTTGGATGCAAGCCTAGTTATGAAGAAAGGTTATTTTTTTAGGCAAAGCATGCGAAAGAAATATGGAAGGAAAAGAAACACGTGTAAGAGAACCAGGTGAAGTGCGCATGCAACGAAGACCTAACCACACTAGGGTTAGGGTTTTTGTAATGTATTGTAATGGCTGGTGATTCAAGGATATAACTAAGTAATACTAGGTGAATAGAAAGGAGAGAAATAGGGGAGAGACAGAAAGAGAGAGATTTGTAGAAATGTATGAGTCATTAAGATGGTGAGCTATATAAAGAGTAAGTGACTCGATCTTGAGGGTTAGATCGCAGGCTGAGGAGCCTGGTGCGATCTAGTCAGCCTCACAAGGATCGAGGAGTCTGTGGGAGGGAGGAAGAACTAAGATTGTAACCACACGCGACGTGATATATTCCTAAATCATAATAAGAGCTCGAGAGAAAAATATTTGTGGATGTATCCCAAGAGGGGATGAACCATGGTATCCCTGTGTTATGTGAATGAATGAATGCATATGTATGTCTGATTAATTGATGAATGAATCCACTAAGTAGATCCGGTATTCCACATGCATGCATATAATGAATGTTATAGCTAAAGGATTGAATTGAATGAATAAAGGTTACAACACACTACCACAGATCTCATTCAGTCTCAGGTTGAAAACACATGAGTATTGAAGCCACCCATAGAGCTATCTCAGGTGAGACTACGCAGTACACTCTGTGTGTTGCATTGCCTTTTGGTTTACCATAGGGGGCGATAGTTTTAAAGGGATTTTTTTGGGAAGCTTACTAAATATGAACCAGAGTCCATATGTGAGGGTAAGACTAACAGAAGAGTAGAAGAAAGCCAACACACACTGACAGAGGATTTGGAACAATCAATGAAGATTGAAGCCATGGCGAGATACCCAGGGAGCCTGAGGATAACCAAACCTCTGGTAAATTCACACATGTCGAATCTCCAAGGGCAGATATTTGCACTCACAAAGAAGATCCAGGAATGAACTCTCCTTAAGCCAGCGTGACCTCAAGTTTGGTGTACAGGATTATACATAAAGGGGCACCTGGAAACCGAGTGTCCATGAATAAGAGGAATGGGACACCCACCTACAGGACCAATGGGAGGAGTTGCACAGGTATCGACAACTTCTCCATTTCATGCACTGGTTCAATACAATGCTTTCCCAAGTGCCCAACCCACTCAGATAGTTGAATACTATGAAATATGTTGGGATCAGGGGCATGCACCAAGAAACTACCCCATCCTACAGAAGTACTCACCTGCAACCAATACAATACCTTTTGAATTATGTGGGTCCATGATGCATGCTACAAACTAATGTAGGGCATTAGATGCATTGCAGACAGACTAGATCAGAGTGCATTCAGGATAAACAAAACACCCCAAGGGTCAAGAAGAGGCCGAGGAAGTGGTGGTGTAGGCATATTTAGAGGAGGGAGGAATGGAGGACAAGGAACAAGTCGATGTTACAATTGTGATGAATAAGGGCATATGTCCAGAGACTATCCTCATATTAGATGGCCATGGTGTTCACACTGCAGAACTAATGCCCACGCAACTGAAGAGTTCCCATATTTGATTGCAAAGTGGGAGGACCAGGCTCTTCAAAGAGGAGCTAACTTCATAGGCTTGAAACTCATGAGAGACGTCGAAGAGAGGTTACCTAAAGTTGACATTATAACTCGTGGAGGAGAAAAATCTGGGGTAGATGCAGACAATCGGCCCAAGATCCATAAAGTAGCCCCCAAGGATGACAGGTATGATCCTTTGAAACAAAAACTATTTTTCAAATATATAGTAGAAATATTTAAAGGAGAATATGCTCCAAAAATAAGAGAAAAACCTCCTAAAGTCACCCTTCAACCCAAGACCACTCAAGTTCCTTCCTCACCTCCTGCACCCTGAAACCCTGTAAACTCGAGAAGACCTCGTGAGCAGTCTCAAAATATAATAAACCTATGGTTTCAATTATTCTCTGAGATCCTGGGAGATGACCGACTTTCTGAGAATTTTTGGATCACCTTGTACTTAGTCCTCGAAGATGAGGGAACCCCACAGACCAATATAACCACCAAACTCCCTAAGAAGAACACATAGACAGTACAAAGAAGGAAGGTGAGAACGAAAATAATTTAGGTTAGAATCCCAATTAGACAACTTTGAAATTAAATATGTCATGCTAGACTTGGGCTCATATGTCAACATCTTACCCAAAAAGACTTGGGAGGCTCTAGGGAAACCTCAGTTAGTCTATTCCCCCATCCAGCTGAGAATGGTAAATCAATACTGCATTTTTCCAGTGGGAAGGATGGAATATGTGGAAGTAGATGTTGTAGGAGTTAGAACAATAGTTTATTTTGAAGTGACTGAAATCATGGGAGACAAAGACCCCTACCCTACCTTATTAGGAATTGATTGGGCTTATGACAATTATGTTGTCATTGACTTAAATAGGGACACTATGACGTTTGAAGAATATGGAGTAAAACTAGTCCAACCATTAGATCCATACATGGGACCTAGATATATTGAGCCAGTGGATAATAACATGGAATCAGAAGTTCTCGACCAATTATAAACCATAATAACAGGGATGAGGCCAGATTACATCAACCCCACTACAGATGGATCTGTAAGTTGGAGGAGTATACAATCAACTAAGGAGGACTCAGAACTAGCTTTTGATAGTTGGCAACAGGTTTCATATGAAATATTTTCAAGACGTTGTGCAACTACCAGGGCAATCAGATGGATTGGGACCGAGATGAGGGATCACCCAACATACGACGGTACTTCAGATTTGAATAGATTTCTCACTATTATAGACAGAAAATTTGCGCCATAGAAAATGATCTCAGTTCTGTACATAACTTTGAAGGATACCCCAGCCACGTGGTGGGCCACTCACAAAGATTCACTTCTAGATTGGGAGGACACACAGAGAGATTTTCGATACAGATTTCTCAGAAGCAATCAAGTAACATTAGAGGCGAACATGGATATTTATGAAGCACAACTATTTGATGGGAATTCTAACCCCATAATGCATGTTGAGCATTGCATCAAGCAATGAAAAGTTGTGCAAGTACCATCTCAGTTATGGGTTTACTTATTTTTCCACTCATTAGGTGGGATTCCAAAAACCTGGTACATACATGAAGAGACCAGAAGACAAACAAACCAGTGGAAGACACAAGAAGACCAATTTTGCAGAGATTTTTCTTTTAATGATAAGATTCTTGAGCTCCACCTAGTCCTTCAAATAATTTGGGAGATACTATTTACTGATATTTTTAAATCCATATCAAACCAAATAGTATGTTATGATCATGCCCATTTTCTTCAGTCCAACCGAGACCACAACCCTGTCAAAATACCGGTAGCATGCTGCAAAATTGATAAAGACCTGGACGAACCTAATGAAGTAGAAGAACTTAGGAACCTCAATATTAAATAAATGGTAGGAACTAGGGAATCTAGGATACTACACCCAATCATACTAGTAGAACATATACCCATCCTCTAAAATTGCGGAAAGTAAACATAGGGAGCGAAGAGCATCCTAAGATAACTTCTATAAGGGATTATTAGGATGAGTAGACCCTGAATGAAATCCAGAGTCTATTGCAGGAATACAAAGACCTATTCCAAAAACATTTTTAGAATTGAAATGCATAAAAGGAACCATGGGAGAGATGAAGATCAAGATAAAACCTGACTTGAAAACCATGAAGCATAGACCATACCATCTCAATCCCAAGGTAAAAGAAAATTTCAAAAGAGAAATAGACAAAATTCTTACGACAGGCCTAATATTTTTTATTGAAGAAGCAGAATGGGCTAGCCCCATAGTAATACAGAGAAAAAAGGGTATCGAGGACATTCGGGTCTGTGTTGACTATAGGAGTTTGAATTTCACATCTGTACACGATCCATTTCCGACATCATTCAATGATGAGGTGTTAGATCAGGTTGCGGGGAAAGAATCATATTCATCTACAAATGGATTCTCGGGGTATCATGTAATGATCCCAAGCCATTATGCAAGGATCATCACTGTTTTGGTGTCTTTTTAAAACTTTTTCTGAGTGAGGTATTTCATCAAACACTTTGTTGATCTACCTTTTAGATGTGTTTATATGTGTGTATGCAGCAAATAACAGAAAGAGATAACCACGGAACATACCTCAACCATATGCAATAACATAGACAAGCCAAAACATCTCAATTCTTCTTTATTCATAAAATAGAGAAACCTGCTACAATGAAGATGCCGATCTGGAATGCTCAACAGATGGCCAAGAAGATAGACAATAGATAAGAGCTGCTACACAATGCTCCCGCTAATGAATGCTCAACAGATGGCCAAGAAGATAGACACAGATAAGAGCTGCTAAAATGCCCTTCTTAATACAAAAGATGCCTCCAAAGGTCGAATGAGAAATGAAGATCAATACAAGCAGACCAACGCTAAACTCTCCAGTTGAAGAATGCTATGCTCCAATAGAAGGCTAAACCCTCAATAACTCGGCCCCCATCAGCTAAAAGTGTCCAATCACCCTAATAAATATGCTAACCGATAGATCGGGTGATGGTAAGAACAACCCGTGATCAATCTCCAAGATCCCTCTCTAATCTCTCAGAGATCCAACTTCCACCCATCGGTAACTCCCAATCAGGATGACTCAAACCTCTAGATAATTCCGCCCTCACGCCAAAAGTGTCCAATCACCCTAATAAATATGCCAACCGAGAGATCGGGTGATGGTAAGAACAACCTGTGACCAATCTCCAAGATCCTCCCAATCTCCAGATCCAAATCCCCATCAATGGTGCACCCTAATCGGAGGACTCCAAACCCTAGATAATTCTGCCCCCGCAAAGGAAGTCTCCAAATGCTCTAAACTCTCCATAAATATAGATCCGGACACTGCAAGTCAATAGGTGTAGTCTCAGGGTCAGATCTAAAGGGTAACCCCTCCAAACTAACTAGATCTCGATCTCAAAAACGCTCTCCTTCTCTTCAACTCGCCCCAATCGTCATTAGGCCAATCCGAGCCATAAACCTGCCTCAAAAGCACTCCAGATCTGATTTCCAAGGTTCCTAATGAAAACCCAAGTGATAGAATCAACCAAGCTACTAATCTCCTACAACGAATTCTCCAAAGATGGTGCGTCCCTCTTGTTGGAAACCCTCAATTGGTGCGCCTTCTCTCTATCTGCATATGAAACCGATGTAGAATCCTCCCACAACTGAGAGTAGATCTAGAACTAGAATGGTGTGGGAGAGTATTGCATCTCGAGACCAAGTTTGGGACAAGATAGGTGGAATCTTTCACCACCTAATCGGCCCCTCTAGGGTTTGTTATGTCAAAACCTCAAAACCCCCCTAATATTGGGCTCACTAGCTGTGAAGAAGCTAGAAATAAAAAATAAGATCATACATGAATGATGAGTAGAGGTCCTTGCCTTCATTTTATACTCCTTTTAATCCCACCTTGTCCCTCCAAAGTGACTTTCTCATTTTATTAATATTTAATTAATTAATTAACCTTTTTACCTCTAAAATCTCCTTATCTCTCCCATGGCTCTTGGCCACTGAAGTCACTTCTAGTCATCCCATCCGGTAGTGTTTCTCCTCCCATCCCAATGAGCTATTAGACCGAGAGGTTCCTCCAAGTAATGTGTCAAAAATAACCTCTTTAGTGAATTTAATTAACTTATAGCTCAAAAATAGTCAAAATCATGGAAATCTCACTCCAATGGGAACAAACCAAAGCTAACCTCGTGGAATGGCTCATAATGATGGAATATGATGATAAATAACTGACCCCACAATGCCTCTCAAATACCCCCTGTACTCACTATAACATCCATCTGGTTACTCTAGTCATCATAAGTCTCCTTCTACATGATGTCCCAAAGTGGGGACATTACAATCCTCCTCAAGTAGAAAATTACGGTCTCAAGCACAGCCAAATCCACCTAACTAAATGCTGTGATCCCATGCCCACCAGGATAGACAAGTAGGAACCCTCGAAGAAGAACAATAGTGTATTCCACCTCTGGATCCCATATCGTAGTGAATCGAATACTGCTGGCATAGTCCTGAAATACATCAACTTCGGGAGTCTCCTGCATATTACACATGGCCTCATCTTGGAATTATTCCATCCTCCAAATATCTACTAAGATCCACACAACTTCCATCAACTTCAAATGTTGATGTCTGACCAAGGTGATGCAATATCTCTATGAGGAACCCGCAAGCGATCCGTTCCTCTCGACACTGAAGATCAAACGAAAGTTAGAATAACCTTCCCCTACAACGGTCCACTCTCCCCTGTCAGCCAATGAAATTTTCAATCCTGCAATCCCTGGGTAACATGCTAACCTCTGTCGACGATACTCATGCTGACACTGCACTACTACTTTGATCATGACTGTCAACCCCCTACATACATCCTGAATCCTCCTCTCCTAGATCCTCAAACCGAAATACTGTGACCATCGTGGACTCTGCCCAAACCTATTTGTATAGGCGTCTTCAGAGGGAAGAAGCTACCTATCCTAACATCTCCATGCCCTACATAATGATCAAGTGTAAGGAAAGGTCTCAACCCATAGAACAAGTACTTGCAGAACCACTCCAAACCAAACCGGTGTTTGTGGCTTTCTGGTGCAACCTGGTCAACATGAACATCGTACACAAACGGACTCCCTGGTCCTATAGAAACTTAAGTTATCACTCTAATTCCTAATCAAGCCTCGTAGAGACTAATCGTCAAGCCTCTATGCTCATCTTCTACTCTCATGCTTCACACGATAAATGTGTCGTAAAAGGATAACAAACATATATGTAGTCGATCAGACTGAGGTGTCACATGCTTGGTCAATCACAAGGATTCGACCAGAAGATCTTCCATTGGTATCCATGATATATTCTCTCATGTGGTCATCACCAAATACCAACCATCCAATACAATCGGAAGTAAATCCTCCAACTGGTCAACCAACTTCCCTGCCTCATATCTCATGTCAATGGAATGGTGAAGGTGATCCCCATGACTATGTGTTGTTGTAAATGAGTGACATCTACATACTCAGGGTGTGTTCTCCCTTTGCAAGGCACTATACCCCTCTAATCTCTCATCATACATCTCGACATGTCTCTGTGGACTATCACTCACCACTGTATACTCAAAGATACCAAGTGTCGTCTCCTGCAGACTCATGCCGCATCATAGATCCTGGGTGTGCTGGATCAACCTCTACATGGAGGTCAACCAATCCCAAGACAGGTAGAAATGGAAGTGTCCTCTATCAACTAGTGCTCCTCTGCTAGATCATCAACATCCTCTATCAACATGACTAACTGATACATATGAGTATCCTCAAAAGACTCATATGATCTAGACTCTAATTCTAAAAGGGCAGTCTGTGTGCCTCTCAAAAATCCTCAAGTGCTCTCCAACTCCCGAGTGAGTCGGTCCATCTCCAACCCCCTCTCCCTCGGGAAATTTCATGATATATCCACCAACCCTCGAGATATCCCGCTCACAACAACTCCAAGTAGTAGTCACTATAATACTTCTGAGAGTGTGGAAAATCATCCATTCATCTGAGCTATCCCGTACAACGATGTTTCCAGTAGTAATCTACCATCATTGCATGGATTTCATCAATATGTCTAGTGGCTTTCCTGATCATAGTCTCACTAAATATCAACTGTGATGCTAAGTAGTGTGGACTCTAATCATGGTCATGTTGAGGTGCCATCTGAGACCCCTCACAACTAGTGTCAGTCCTGCTAGTGACAACTATAGAATCCTTAAAACACTCTCAAGACAATTTATGATGTGCTGCTAAATTGTCCATCACCATCAGGTCATTGGTACCAGATGCCACTGCATCTACTAGGTAGCTATTCCCCTCTAATCACATCAGATCCTATATGAGCAGCTGTGTATCCTCCTTTGCACTCACCCTGTTACTATCATCTATGCCTGGATCCTATATAGCTATGTCCAAACACATACTATGGTCATCCTGAATATTAAAGAGTGTATCCTCATCAATGCAATATGATCTGGATGTAAGTGCTCCATCAATCTATCGCCTCTGCAACCTGCTCAACCAATGGAGTATCCAACAATGGACTCCATTTCCTCGGGCTGACCTGTATGTGTGAGGTCAACTCCCTGTATCTCCTGTACCTCCTCCTGGACCTGTGGGTCTACTCCGCCCATGGTGTGTATCCCTCACACTGCTTCATCCATCATACCTGTCGTACACCGATTCCTCATGTGATGTATTAATAAGGGTGTCCAATAGGTGGATATATGCCATGCTCTATAGGAAGCTCATCATCTCTAGGTGATAACATCGTAGACTCTTCACAAGTGTCACCACTTTGCCGAGGCATAAGGTCATCAATGGTATGCTTATATAATCACTGAGACACTGGTGCTATCATCCCGTCCATCCAAAATACCTATCCACTACACAATGGCCATCCTCCTCCTCAAGCATGTAAGAATCACTAGTCTCTGTGCAAGAGTCACTGTCACTATCCCTCCAGGTAGAGTCACTATCACTAGCCCTGCAAGAGTCACTATCATCATCGGACTTCCCCAAATAAGCCTCAATCGATCCATCCTCACATGCTCCCATCATCATTGTCCCTCTCTGCATCTCAACAACAACATGCTTCTACCCCACCCCTACACCTATGATCAAAGTTCCCAAGGCACTCCTTTGCAACCCAGAAAGTAACGCTGCATGCCCCACCGGGTGTGGGGGTTCTCCTTTCTTCCCTCCTAGTGGCCCACCCAAAGGTTGCTCTACCTCCCCACCTCACAGATTCACCCGCAATCTCTTTATTCCAACTAGATAGGAACCATCGGAATGTTGGCGGGATCCCTGAAATTATTGATGGTTTTATATCCCCTTTCACACTCCTCAATCCTCATAAGAATATCCATCTTATTGTAACTTTGCTAATCCCCACTGGTTGGCGGGAATCTAAGTTCACACCATCAGAATGATCCCAAATATGTAAGATCATCACGGTTTTGGTACCTTTTAAAACTTTTCCTCGAGAGAGGTATCACAAACACTTTGTTGATCTACCTTTAGATGTGTTTATATGTGTGTATGCAACAAATAATGTAGTAGAGCAAACTACTTTTAAATATACCTCAACCATATGCATAAGATAGACAAGCCAAACATCTCTACCTCTTCTTTATTCATAAAATAGAGAAACTCACATAAGTGAGATGCATCCTGAATGCTCAATGTGATGGCCAAGAAGATAGACAATAGATAAGAGTTGCTAAAAAATGTCTAATACAAATATGCCTCCAAAGGTCGAATGAGAAATGAAGATCAATACAAGCAGATTCTGAATGCCAAACTCTCCAACCAAGAATGCCATGCTCCAATAGGAGGCTGAAACCCTCAATAACCCCGCCCTTGCTGCCAAAAGTGTCCAATCACCCTAATAAATATTCCAACCGATAGATCAGATGAAGAACAACCCAGTGGACCCACTCAATATCCCTCTCACCTCTCGAGATCCGAATCCCCATCAATGGTGCACCCCACCTGATGACTGAAACCCTAGATACTCCGCCTCTGCCAAAAGTGTCCAATCACCCTAATAAATATGCCAACCGATAGATCGGTGATGGTAAGAATAACCTGTGTGACCTAATCAAGTACTAATCTCTCAGATCTGAAATCCCCGGATCAATGGTGCACCCTTAACTCGATGACTGAACCCTAGATAATTTGGCCCTACCAAAGGAGGCCTCCAAATGATCTCAAACTCTCCATAAATATAGATCGATACACTACAAGTCACTAGGTAAAGTCTCGTGGTTAGATTCGAAGTAACCCTCCAAACGGACTAGATCCGAATCTCAAAATCCTTCTCTTCAATTCGCCCCTAATCGCCAAGAAATAACTGGAGCCATAAACTCCGTCTCAGCACCGCATCCGATGTCCAAGGCCCTGCAATGGAAACCCAATTGATAGAATCCTCAAAGGCCCTGTTAATATCCTACAACGAATCTCTCCAAAGATGGTGCGCCCTCTTGTTGGAATCCCTCAACCGTGTACCTCTCTATCTGCACATGAAATCGATGTAGAATCCTCCTAAACCGGGAGTAGATCCGGAACTAGAACAGGTGGGAGAGCATTTCATCTCCGAGACCAATCTTGGGACAAGATAGGTGGAATCTTCACCATCACCGCCCTCTAGGTTTGTTATGTCAAAACCTCAAAACCCCCAATATTAGGCTCACCAGCTAGAAGCCGTAAATCAAAATAAGATCATACATGAATGATGAGTAGAGGCCCTCACCTTCCTTTTATACTTTTTGTCCCACCTTGTCCCTCCAAAGTGACTTTCATTTTATTAATATTTAATTAATTAATTAAATCACTTTAATTAATTAATTAACCTTTTTACCTCTGAAAATCTCCTTATCTCTCCTTGTGGCTTCCTTGGCCACTGAAAGTCACTTCTAGTCGTCCCATCCTGTAGTGATGCTCCTCCCGATCCCAATGAGCTATTACACTGAGAGGTTCCTCCAAGTAATGTGCTCAAAATGCCCTCTTCAGTGATTTTAATTAACTTATAGCTCAAAATAGTCAAAATCATGGAAATCGTCGGAATGGAACGAAACCAAAGCCAACCTGTGCGGAATGGCTCATAATGATGGAATATGATGATAAATGCCAACTGGACCCCACAATGCCTCTCAAATACCTCTGTACTCGCTATAACATCCATCTGGCTACTCTGGTCATCATAAGTCTCTGCCCTGTGATGATGTCCCAAAGTGGGGACATTACATATCACCAAGTTATAATTTCAGAGGATGATAAGAAAAAGACCACTTTTATAACTGAGTGGGAGTCATTTGCATATAATGTAATTCCCTTTGGCCTAAATAATTCCCCTACGGTCTTCTCCAGGATTTTTATTGCATCATTTCGTGATTTCATACACAAGTTCCTAGAAGTCTACATGGATGGCTGGACGGTATACAGTTTGTTGAAGGAGCACATAGGGATACTCTGGTTGATGTTTAATAGATGTCAGGAGTTACATATATCTCTAAACTTGAGGAAGTGTATTTGGTGTGTACCGCATGAAAACCTTCTAGGCCACATTGTTTGTTGGGAAGGTGTCCTGGTAGACCCAGCTAAAGTTGTGGTTATCCTAAACATGGCACCACCGACAAGTGTGAAACAGTTGCACAGGGCACTTGGGAATACAGGATACTACCGTAGGTTCATCATAAGATATGCTAGTATCACAACACCATTGGAGAAATTACTGAAGAATCCCAAAGAATTTTGGTGGACGACTGAGTGTGACAAGGAGTTTGATACACTCAAGGAAAAGCTCAGTACTGCACCAATCATTATATACCCCAATTGGGAAATTGAATTCCATGTAAACGTGGATGCATCAGGTGTTGCGCTAGGATCCATATTAGCACAACCAAGGTAAGGGAATATTGATCACTCTATATACTTTTCCAGTAGAAAATTGTCTGAAGTTGAACACAACTACACAACAACCAAAAGGGAAGGTTTGGCTATGATTTATGCGTTGCAAAAATTTCAACACTACTTACTATGTTCTCATTTCAAGTTCTTCACTAACCATTCTACGTTGAAATACCTTGTAAATTATCTTGTTCTTGAAGGAAGGATTTGTAGGTGTCTCTTACTCTTTCAGGAGTTTTCCTTTGAGGTAATTGTCAAACCTGGAATATATAATGTAGGAACGGATCACCTATCAGTACTATAATCAGAAGAAAGTGGAGGAGAGGTGGATGACCAGATCCCCAATGTAGACCCTATTCCATATTGAAGGCATTCCAAAATATCTTGAAGATATTGTTTCTTTCCTCAGTACAGGGACTTTCCCAGAGAGTTATTTTGTAACCCAGAAAAGGCACCTGGTAGTCCACGCAATAGATTACCAATTGATTGTAGGCCAACTCTATAATATGGGACTCGATATCATTCTCAGATGGGGTGTCCTAAGCCATGAAAGGAAAGATATACTATGGGAATGCCATAGTGGATTTGTGGGAGGGAAGGTTGGAGGGAGAACTACAACACAAAAGGTTCTCCAAGCCGAATTATGGTGGGAAACGTTATTCAAAGATGTTAAAGTCTATGATAGCTCTTGCGACATTTTTCAACAAGTATGGAAACCATCATGCAGAGACGAATTACCTTTTCAACCAGTTGGGGAATTGCAAGCCTTTGAGAAGTGGGTTGTTGACTTTATTGGACCAATTAACCCGCCCGCAAGGCATTCAAAGGCCAAATATATCATTACCGCAACATAATATCTTATGCTGTGGGATGAAGCAGAAGTGGTCCAGGATTGTTGAACAGATACAACGGCTAGATTTATATTTGAAAATGTTATTTCTCGGTTTGGATGTCCTAGGAGCTTCACTAGTGATCAAGGGAGCCACTTCATTAGCAACACAATCGAAATATTGATGACACAATTTTTTATTCAACACCATACAGGCAGTTCTTATCATCCACAAGCTAATGGAACAATAGATGCATTCAAAAAGATTTTGGAGGGAGGACTGACAAAGGTGTGTTGCGCAAACATGGAGGAATGGAATGACAGAGTTACAATAGTTTTATGGGCTTATAATACTACCACAAAGAAGTTGCACAAGTACACCCCGTTTCAGTTGGTATACGGGAAGGAAGTTGTGGTACCTACATATTTTATTACCCATAGTCTCTATATATCTCAGGCTACACAAATGACGGATGTCACATCAGTTGCGCAAAGGATTGCAAACCTGCAGGAATTGGAAGAAGCAAGGTTCCTCATTGATTTTCATCAATCAATGGAAAAATTTAGACAGAAGGCTTGGAACGATCAATGCATTAATACTAAGAGGTTTTCGCAAGGAAATAAGGTACTCCTCTATAAAATTTATTATTAGAAACATCTAGGCAAGCTGTGAATGCATTGGTTAGGGCCATTCCTGGTGGTTGAGATCCGATAGTCTGGTGTGGTCAAATTAGTGAAACTGGATGGTGTCCTTCAACTAGGGTGGGTGAATGGCGCATGCCTAAAACTCTACATTACCCACACTTAAAAAGAGACATGGTTTCTCCAATCCAAGGGAGCATGTGCAATAGGTAGACTTTTATTTTGTGTTGAATTTTGTAGCAATGTTGAATTTTGTTTTATGTAGTAACATCAGAGTGTGCTTAGGAGAACCATGAAATATCCATCTCATTTTCGTTGTTAGGAGTTTTTTGTAACATTCCCATGAAACAATGTGTTATTTGATGTGTCTTCAATCTACTCAGACATACAAATGCAACCACCAGAAAACCTTTGTGGTCAAGGGAGAATCGAGTCCAAACTTTATTAACGGCTAAGTCATAGTTATATCATCCCCAGTTGTGTCTTTTAGGGTAACTTCCACTGTCAGCATGTTCCGTCAAGTCTTAAAAGTGTTGGTCCACACAGATATTTTTGATAATATGGCCACGATTCTCAACCGTTAAAACGACAATACCCTCACGCCGACCACGTGTTGAGGAAGTGACCCATTAAAGTTGGAATTTGGCTCGAATATTTTCCCCACTACCAGTCTTGTCGCACATCCGTGCCATAAATCACATTGTTGGCCTAATTACTCATTCATTGATGATTCATTAATGGTCCATCATGTTAAACTAGCTATAATACTTTGTAATCTTGTTCAGAATGCCATTTTATTCACCTACTTGCCTTCTGTTGTTGAGTCTCTGCAACCTAGTGCATTTTGTGAAGTCGGTCACTACCTTGTTCCTGAGCCAGTGTCATTACTATCACTCCGGCATCAAAATGTCAAGAATATCGGGAGGATGAGGCTCTGTATTGAAAGAAGTAGTTCCATATGAGCCTTATGATCTCAGGATTGAGGTCCCGGGCGATCTCAAATGAAAATCCGAGCAGAAAAAACTCCTTGACATGGATCTCATGGACACGACATTGTTCCCAAAAATGAACATCGACGTGTTATGCAAGATGGAATCCAAACCGAAAAGGGAGGTGAAGTTCCCCCCGAAGGTTGAGTTTCTGAATCTCTTCCACTCCACAATAATGAACCTTCAGGACCTCCCAGTGTTCGGAACCACTGGCGAAGTTGGGCGATGCACTAAGTTCTTGATTAGCAGGGTGCATGATAGTTTATGGCTCGACATAAGATATCCCATTCATGTCAAATATATTCACCAGCTTACATGATTATCTTTGGAGGGAGAGGACATCTCCAAAGTATTTCAAGGACCGAGCAAGCATGGAAAGTGGAAGGGCGAGATTATCCTGTATGAGCACTTCCACACATAGAGGGGAGGTCTCACAACAAAGATTGAACCAATCCTCCCTGAGATGGTGAGAACAACCTTCTATGTTATTGCTAGTAAGGTCATGCGCTCCTACTACAAGGGTGAATGCACACTGGATGACTTGTCAGTGGCTGACTTCTACGCAAATGTTGCAGTGTTCAATTGGTGTAGTTACTTTTTGGAAGAACTCCTTGTCGTTTGTGAGGAAGTTCAAGATAAGGAAGGCACCTTTACATACTGATATCTGCTTCTGGATTTTGCAATGCTGAAGTAGAGGCCACCCATGGGAAGACAGTTAGCACCTACTGACAAATGTTTCCTCGCAAATATTTTTGAACCTTGGCATGCAAGGTTTGACTTGGAAAATATGGAGTTCAACAATACAATGTTCCTAAAGTGGTACAATCAGTTGATTGATGACACCCAAAGGATGCGTATACCCCAGGAGCTCTTGAATTTGCATACAAGGAACATCTTGTTTTCTTTGAACCGACATTACACATTCGTCTAGCCAAGGCATTTAAATCCTTCAAACTTTCATACACGGTCCCTACCATTCTATTTGGATGAGGAAATACTAGACAAGGAAATCCTTTCTTGGACAAGAGTTAAATGTACCATGCGCAAGTCGGGCATGAATTACTCATTCCCACAAGAATTGTTAAAGAAGAATATTTCAATAGAATAAGAAAGGTCAAGCTCTAGAAGGGTGGAACAACCCCAGAAGTCGCTAATGGTCTCAGAATCATAGGAAGAGGAAGAACACCAGTTGCAGAGGACAAAGATGCCTTTGCCAAGATGTCCCAAACTTTCAAACGAGGCCATATTCTCAGGTAAAACCATTAACGAAATTTTATATGCCACATTCATAAAGGAGGTTCCAGCCAAGAAGCCCAGAACTAGTGTGTCCCCAGTAGTTAGCCTAGCTAAAATCATCAACCCTTAGCCTATATCGACTGCGCTGCCTCGCACTCGAGCCACCACTCGAGAAACACATAATATTATCCATATTATCTATGACCCTAAGTCTAACCCCATTATGTCTTCCACTGTAGTCACTGAGCAAAAACCATCACCACCAATTACAGATACCATAATCCCCCTACTGCCCGATTCTCCATAACCTATGAAACTTGATATTCTAGAAAATGTTCCCTTTTAGGAGAGCTATCCATCCATAGTACCAGTACACACACAAATCCCACATGTCCCCCTCCCAGATACATATTCTCTGAGAATAGAGAGCGGCACAGAAGTCCCGAAGGATCATAGCGGAACCCCTGAAGTTCCAGCCACAATGCAGGCAATGACACAAAAGGAGGAAGAGTCTTAATCATCGCAGGAGACTCAATTGGGACAAAGAAAAACCTCACTAAAAGAACATTTGAAACCCATACTTCAAGATCCACAACAATTCTTAGAATTGTTACAACTCTGCCTAGAGTAGGTGGATGTTATCCCTTTGATTCTGTTATCCATGGAGAGTACACTAGCCCAACAGTTGTGAGAATCACTCCAGGGAGAAGAAGAATTTGAGACACCATCAGAGCAATCCATGGCCAACATAATTCTACTTCAGATCAGACTCTCGCTAGAGGCCACAGTTACATCCAGAGAGCTCGCTCAGTTGTCGACACCACAACTAGTAGGTTTGATTAGAGCCTCAACTGATCACCTAGAGTAATGGGTTCAATAAGACAAAACGCAAGTTGAATATTGGTGACAAGAAGGAATGATGGAACAAACCAAAAGAATGCAGGAAAAAAACTTGAAAATCCAGGCAGAAGAAAAAGTGGAGAAATGAAGGGAAAGCTCATAGATATTTGGCCAACTTTCATAAAAGTAGCCTCTCAAATGCTAGAATAAATCACCACTACAGAACCAGAGGAAAAAATCAGATTGGTTCAAAAAGAATGGGATGTACTAATAGATTAAGAAGAGGACCTTCAAACACAGTCAGAGGAGATGGATTTGAATGCCGAGGCACAACCTAGGGAACTTCAACAACATCTAGAAAGAGTTGTCTTAGAAGGAAACGATGTTAGATCCTTGCTACACAAAAAGAATGTCAAATGAACCACCATCTTCAAGGAAGTCGACGATTGGATGGGTGTTATAACCCATCGCAACCAAGCACTTGAAGAATTGCGCACTAGAATATATACCCTTAATGATGAAGCAACTAAAACACATGATCCTCTGGAGCAGTAAGCAAAATTTGATGAAATGCAACAAGCGAACAATTCTTTGAATTCTCTATTTGAATCTCAAATGGTAGCAAAGAAGGAACTAAGATCCTTTAGACCCATAGTTCAAACTTCATACCTATATATGCATCAGGTTGATACATTAGCAGATGCATAATGGAATTCTCTTATTGCATCCAAGTCGAAAAAGTTCAACCTCAGCGCAACACAACAATTCGTTGCAAAAGCCTCATTACTTGCCAAGAAATGGCAAGAAAAACTTGAACAGTTCCAGGAGGTCAAGGAAAAATCTCTTGAACTAGTGCCATACTTGGGCCCTTCATATGAAGGAGCCAAGGAAGAAGAAATAAAAACCCTAGAAGGACAACAGGATGAATTAAAGAACATAGAAGAACCAAAGACTTGACTCGGGGCAAGTCAAGGATTGTGGTCGAGGCCTGTTGGGCCCTACATTTTGATAAAAGAAGTTGAGAAAGTTATTAAAGAGAAAACCAACCAAGTGAAGAGGGATGAGAAAGGAAACACGCAACAAAACACAGTCTGAAGCCAGCGCATAATCAGTTTTGAGACAATACAGTTACAATAGAATCAAGAAGAGAAGAGGGCCCGCGGGTTCTCAAGGAGAGAAATGAACTTATTGTATTGAATATCTTTTGTATTGTACTATATTTTAATGGGTGGGTGTGTGAAATATAGGAGAGAGGAATAAGAGGAAAGAATTGGATCTATACTCCATATCTAGACTGTAATTAGTAAGGGAAGATCTTAGACTCATTATGGTTAGCTTTAGTATTGTATTGAGATGTACCTATTGATCTCTTCTATGATGAGTAGGATAGATGCTTAATGTAAAGCTGCAAATTCTTATTGTCCAAGACTTATGATATAATAGAAAGAGAATGGAGATCAAATTTTGAAAATGATCATGGTTTATATTACTTTCTGTGTCTTTGAAATATCATTATGTTGTTGTATGTTATGAATTACATGTCTTTATCACTTTTGGATGTTCTATATAGTTTTGTTCTCATGTATCAATGTATGATGTGTTAAAAATTAAGTATCTGAACTAAGTAATCTATCTTGCGTTAGAATGGTAACAATATATATGTGTTATAGATGTATATAACATTCTTCTTACCCTTCCCTTAGTTATATTTTCTCGGTTGCACTTCGGGTGAGACTTCTTTCCTTTCGGAAAGATGAAAATGCCAGCGCACTAAACTACATGGGTACCCTTTTGTTGGTAACCTGAAGAGGACCCTGGTCTGACAAATTTGTGAAAAAACAACATGAACTGCAACCCAACTTTTCTAGTGAGGGTGATGGCATATCCAATGGTTCCAACTGGGTTCATGTATGTATTTTCTGCGAATCGTTTAATTGTTGTGTCTGGGATGAAATTGTGTTCTTTACAAACCGGAGACAATGTTTCTATGAGGCTGGATTCATCTAGTGATATGATATTGTCACAATCACCACAGTCATAGTTACTTTTTGGTAGAATTTTGAAATTTGTAATAGATATTCCACTGCCAGGTAAAATATTTTGTCCATGTGTTTTTATGAGGTGTGCAGGAAAAATCAATGTAACTATCACCATGCCATATTCATCTGTCATATCAACACGCAAAATTCTATGTGATTTTTTTTCTTTGTCCAAATATGTGTTGTAAACAATCATTACATCTCCAATGAACACTTCTCCAGTCTTGAAGCTATTCAAGTCCTCTATTGACACAATATTTGGAGTTGCAAACCTACGCTAGTGAAAGGGGATTATAGAAAACAATTGATATGAAGAAGAACGTCTTTTTTTTTCCATAAATTTATAGTTTACATTTTTTTTATACATACCTTTCAATTTGTTGTGATTGCATAGTGTTGGTTACTTCACTTGTACATGTTGTTTCACTTGAGTGTGCAATGTTGGTTGCATCAGTTGTAGGTATTGGTATTTCATTCGAACTAAACATAATAATTGGTAAATGGAATTAGTAGTTGTCATTCTCTCTTTTTTATGTCTAAAAGAAATATAACCTATGAATGTTGAAAGGAAGATAATTTATGAATATTTACCTTTGAGATTGTTGTTGATGTGATGATTGTGATTATTGAGTGCTAATGTTTCCCCAGTTTGTCCAACTTCTTTTGTTTCAAACATTCAAACATCGACTATGGACATTAATTATGAAACATATAAGAGTGTATAACATATTATATAATATATACTAGTGTATAAGTGATAAGTATATGTACAATACGATGTTGCTAAAATTCAAGGAAGGTTTGACACATAACAAGACATATAAGATAGAAGAAGTGATACCAAAACATGGCAAGCAAGTTTGGCATACACAAGACATATAAGATAGAAGAATTGATACTAAAACACAACAATTTGTTTGACACATATGTATTATAGAGGATGTAATAAAAGAACACGCAAATATGTTTGACATGGAAGCACCTACAAGAAAGATATAGTAGACAGATCACCTATACAGGACAAAAGACATAGAACTTATAATAAACAATACTAAAACAACATGGTATATTTGGTTTGCATATGCATTTTGGATATAGAATACGATGCATGATGAATATATATTACTATATATGTATATAATTATCTATAAAGTATGTATTGGTTGGGTTAATATGTGTCTCAACATATATGTATATAATTTATTAGGAACAAAACAACAAGAAGGAAGTAGGAAGAAAACAATAAGGACTCACGAATCCTTTGACCAGTCAATGCATATGCATCGTGACTATAGATTGTCATGCATCATGAATGTAGATTACCATATATGTAAATAATTTATTATGAAGAATATATTGGTTGGGTTTTTGTTGTGAGCATAACTTCTATTTGTAGATTCTTCTTGAGTTTCTTCTTCCTCTCTATCGCTTATAATTTCTTCTTCTTCTTGGTTGCATATAATTTATTCTTCTCCTTCAGTTGTTCTGCTTCTTCTAATGCCAAGGTGGTACACAAAATGTAGTGGAAAAAGAGATAAGTTGTTAGGTGAGAAGAACATGAAATATACAATATTAAGAAATGAGAAATGAAATGCAAATTAATAAAATATAGATAAGGTTAGGAATATGCACCTTTTTTGTTTTTCTTTCCATGTTTTTTTTTTTATTGTTTTCTTTTTAAGTGTGGATGTTTGTTTTGATGTACTCTACATTCAAAAAATTAGTTTATCAAATTAAATAGATTTCAATGTGAATTGTGAATTGTCGATGTACTCTTTTTGTTATAAGCATGATTGTTTACTCAATACAGATAGAACATGCTTGTAAAATATGTGACAAGGACATGGAAATATGCTTTGCTTTAGCAGGAAGGAAATAATTGTTTACTCAATACAAATGAAAGAGGTTTGCAAACATGTGACAAGGATATGGAAATATGATTTTCTTTGGCGGGAAGGAAATACAAGTTTGTAAATATGTGATATGAATATGGAAATATGTCAATATGTAATATTATGTACATGCATTTCAAAGTTCATATGCTAACATGTATTATGATTTATGTGTATTTCAGATTTGAAGTAGAAGACAAACTACATCATGATCGGTCCAATATGTATTTAATATATAAATTTTGGATTTTTCATTTGACCAGACATGATCGATAAGTGTTTTTCAAGGATGATTTTGTCCGTCCAAGAGGAGTTGGAGATTGTAATTACACATGTAGTTTTCCAATATTTTTTCCTTTTCAATAAACTGTGACATGTCAATATTGAAGTCTCCTAGAATGATCAGGGTTTCGCTTGAATGAAACTGACATAGTGCTTTTGTAATGTTACCGATTATGTTGTTCAGACTTGCATGTGGTGCAACATATGGTGCAACATAGATGTTGACTATTGAAACAATCGATCCACAGACTACTACTTTAGCAAAAAATACTTCTAGAGCTTGTTCTTCGAAGTGTATGTGTTCTAGTATTGTTAGATGTATTTTTACTAGTATCACCACCCCATGCTTATTGCAATTTGATATACAGGTGAATTTGGAAATTGTTCATTTTGCATGGATAGTGTCATGTGTGTTTCTTGCAAGCACAAAATGTCAGATTGCATTGTGTCATAGTCATTGAGTATGGCATTCATATGTGCATGCAATCTACGTGTGTTTAGCGAAAGAATTGAGGTGGATGGTTTTGCTTCTATGGACTACAAATCATATGCTAGGGTCCATTTTGTAGTAATTTGCAAGCGTTGCATCTCAATATCGAATTTTGGTTTCACCTTGAAGTTATCCATTGTGAAAGCATTTAGAAGACACAAAGATTCTGTGTTTCTTACATGAGATAAGGTTGTATATACTAGTCCATGTTTTCGTATCCCATTAGGTTCAAATGCAATAGAGTCAAGTGTTAAACCTTGTGACCTGTGTATTGTTCTTGCACATGCAAGTTGGATTGGGAATTGTTTTCGGATTTTCAAGTGGTGTGTCTTTGTTGTCAACAATATTGGTTTTTCTATGCGCAATATGGGTATCTAGTCTTGCAAAAATGTATGTGCTATATAAATAATCTATTATGTTATCTTGGCAGTGACCAATATGTGGATCATAGAACTTGATCCATAGAACATCGACTTTTTCTGTTTTGGTGTAGGATTTGATTATTCCATCTATGCCATTGACTAGACCATTTAGCGAATTGTAGTTGCATGCATATATTTTGACAAGCATATTTAATTTTATGACAAGCTGGGAAGGAAACATCATTGTTTTTTTATGGTATGGCACATTTCCATGGTTTTGTTCCTCCTCATTAATTGCATTGATTAAAATTTCATTGCCAAGAATTAGAAATAACATATATTTGTTATGCATAGAAACATCTTTGTTTTTGTAGAATAGGTAAGGGAATGTTGGGTCACTTGGCGCAGTTTAAATGCAATTCATATTGATATATGCCAAATCCTTAATTGTTTGGTTGTTTGTGCGCATCTTATTAAGAATTGCAATAACGTTTTCATTTGTTTGGTGCATTGTCGTATGCAATTTGTAGCACATGAGATTATCTTTCCACAATTCATATGTTATTGGTTTCATTTTCATGGTAGATTGTTCGAACATGAGGGAATCTTGTATGGGTTGTGCTTGATAAAGGTCATCACAAAAGACCATATCTATGTTCCAAAATTATTTTTTTTGTACATATTTTATGTTTCGTAGTCCATTTTCAATGGAGAATAGGAATCGACTTCCAATCAGAGAGGCTTCATCGATGAAGACAAGTTGTAGTTCTTGATAAGCTTTGACAAGGATTCCAACTTTTTCTTTCTAAGTGGAAGGAAACGATACTTGTTGAAAGGAATTAGAAACACATAATGGATTGTTGTCCCATCTGCATTGTAAGCATCTTTTTGTGTGTATGTCAATATCAATCCCTTCGGTTTCAAAGGGTCGGTTGTATTGTGTGCATCATATACTTGTATAAGCATTTGGAATATCATTTTTGTTGTAAATGTCTTTCCCGTTCCTGCTCCACCTATGAGGAACAAGTACAGTGGTGTGTGCATGTCAATTGATTTATTCAGGGAAATCTCTCTGATAATTTCTTGTTGTTATCTATTTATCATTCTTCGAAACCTATAATATTCTTCATTTTCGAGGAAAAATGGGTGGTCTGTGACTTGGAAGCCTAGGTTAATTGATTTCTTCATTTTTGGTTGTTGAGGGAATTGCAAGTATGCTTGCAAATCGTACGGTTCATGCTGGACTTTAGTCAGTTCTTGTTTTGCTAATGCACCATCAATATCCACAAGGTTGTTATCCAGTTGTTCAATTTCACTTTCGAGATCACCCTGCATTGGATTGATGTTATATGTAAATTTATCTTCATTGATTTGTATTGTACTTGCGTGGAAACTATAAGCAGCCTGCCATGTGGACAAGTCATGTTTCAATGTATGTTCATTGTTTTTGAATGGAACATATAGCAATAATTTCTCTCTACATAAAGTTTCAATGTCAATGTGTTTGTTGTATTTGACAAACCGTATTACATTTGGTTTTTCCTTTTTGATATGGGTGTACCATTTTTCCTGTACTTGGAGACAAATTTAGCAAGGAAGATATTATTAATAGCATGTGGGTATTCAATGTAGTAATCAATAATAGAGTGGCACATCATATCCTCTAAATGGTTAGGTTCTTGTTTTAATAGAAAGGGTGGCTTAAGGATAAATGTGTGTTGATATATTGGAGATGTGTTTATAAATATACATTGTCTTGAACAAAAATTCATTGGAAGAGAAAGTGTTATACAAATTGTTTGTTGAGCATAAATTTGTTGAAGATTAAACAATGTATTTCCAAGTGTGTGTATCATTTGCATGACATCAATTTCACTGTTTTCATGTCCTTTGTGTATTCTCCAAAATGCATTTGTCATAGATTTGTTAACTTTAGTCATTTATGAACTGTAATATGATGCTACAACATATGCATTGAGTACGTATTATGCATCTGTATTTGCATTTCATAAATTTGGCATATCCCTTACAAAAATTTGTTCCAAATGTGTGAAGGTTTTCATTTTAGGAAGATTGTTGATTGTTTTAGTGTACATTGTATTAGTTGGATGTACTCATCTTTTGCTAGCTCGAATTCCACGAAGAATTGTTCGAAGCTTATTAGGGTGTCATATTTTTTTTTTCTCTAAAGATGCAAATATGGACTTTGACTTCTCATTAAGAGCATTTTTGGATAAGGTTATTGGCTCAAGCATTGTTTTCTTCTTCATTGGTGGAAAAAGGAAGTTGTATTTGCAATGTGAATTCTTTCGTTTCTTACAACTTCTTGTATAGTAATGTTTATGCAACTTGGAAAGATCTGGATCCAAATGGTTGTCGCATTTTATGTATTTGTACAAGAAATTTTTAATTTGTGAGTTACTTTCCCTTTTATATATTGGAACATATTCTATCCATAATAATCTATGTTCATGCTCACTTCCCCTATTTTGGAGTTCAGTTACAAAGTAGTATTCTGATACGTTTCCAAAGAACATTTCATCATGACATATCAATCTATTTAAAACATTGATTCTATGTCTATAATAATGAGTACATGTGATTGGGTCTTTTTGTATGAGGTAATCAATGTCATTGTCTTCCAAGGTTTTAGTGTGCTTTCTCTTTCCCTCGTTCCTATGAAATATCCCTGATCCTTGGATCTGGATATTTACTGCTACTATTGGATGTTTTGTTACATAATTGATACTCTAGAGGTTTTTGGATGCATTTCTTGGGATTTTATATGTGTTTGTTTAGTTTTATGTTCTCATGCATAGAATGCATGGCATTGTTGGATCCATAAATAACTCATTGCATTTTATTAAATAACAACAAATGCTAATACATGGAAATACTTGAAATCAATCTCAAAATGCCTCAATTAGATTGTAACAGAGATAAAACTATCCTACAGTACGAAGGAAGACAAGTAAAATATCTCTATAACATGCATCGACCGATATGCAACATGCAAGTCAAATCTATTGGATGCATGGAAGGAATGATGCATGCAACGAACGAAACCAACGGAAAACTGAGATATGATAGTTATGCTCCTTGGAATCTGATGACATTTGTTCCCACTAGGTCACCCTCTCCCTAGACAACACATGCAATTTGGATATGTTGCATGCAAGAAGGATATAGCTTGGATCTGTTGCAATAAGCTCAAATATACTACATGCAAGAAGGATATAACTTGTATATGTTGCAATAAGTTCGGATCTACTGCATGCAAGAAGGATATAGCTCAGATCTACTGCAATAATCTTGTATCTGCTGCATGAAAGAAGGATATTGTTCGGATCTATTGCAATAAGCTCGGATTTGTTGCATGCAAGAAAGATATAGTTCGGATCTACGACATGCAAGAAAGATATGATGCATACACTCCAGAATACGTTTCCAAGATAAATACACGTTGTATCTCTGATCTGATTTTTCCTAAAACTGAACCTGTAAATGAAGTGAATCCTTAAGGAAGGATCCAATCCTATACTCTGAAGCCTAATGAAGAATATGTGTGATTCTTCCGATGGACTAGGGTGTGTCTCTCAACACCAAAATCTATCAATGGTGGTGGTTTCCTCCAGAAATCCACAAAACATGAAGAAAGTTGCCTGACTTCTCCTTTGGGGTCTAATTCTCAACTCAACTCATGCATAATGGTGAATTAGATCAATTTTTCTCCTTTATACTCCCCTCCTCATCTAATTTCTCGTTCACTTTATTAATTAAGTGACTTTTCCCTCAGTTTTAAATTAATAATCACTTAAGTCACTTAAAACACCTTTTTGCTTCTAATTTCAAATTCACTTTGATTAATTAAGTGATTTTTCCTAAGTTTTATCTTAATAATCATTTAAGTCACTTAAAACACATTTTTTCTCCTTTTTCTCATCTAATTCGACTTTCACTTTAATTAATTAAGTGATTTTTCCTAAGTTTTATCTTTAATTATTCTTTTAAGTCACTTAATCACCTTTTTCCACTTTATTACTTAATGCCACTTTCAACTTAGGATTTTTTGGTAAATGACACTAAATAATTCTTTTATTCCCTTTTTCTTCCGACTATAGCCTATGAGAATCAGTATAGATGGACATGCTTGGTGGGCCTAGTCTCTCTTGCTTCGTTCGGTTCAAATTCTGTATAGAAAAGTGTTTGTTTCAATGTAGGATATGTTATTTATGTTACTTTATTACTAGGCATTGTTGGATAAATGGAATATGTATGGCATTTGTCTAAATGTCTTTTCGGGCCATGCCGAATCGGGGATTTGTGAATGAATCTGTTGTTTTTACGAATCATTTTTTTTAGTCTGTGACAAGAAAGCATGTGTTTTTTAGTAGCACATGTGTTTGTTTTTTTAGAATCCATCTCAAATATGGAACTACTATTTGGCATTGAAATTTTATCACTGTCATGCAAAAGATGTGTATGTTGGTGTCTTTCTGGCACATTTTCAGGGGGCAACATGTTATGGTTTGTACTTGTGGTAGTTGGAAATTCCATAAACAGATCATATTCAACTAGATGTGGGTTGTTTAGAGCCATTACAAGTTGGCCAGGGTGCACATTTCATATTCCATTGTGATGTTCTATTAGTAATGGTTCATAGTTAATGTGAAATGTATTTGTTTCAAATGACAACACATCAACTTTTTTGTCACAGGTCGAGAGAGAAGGGTAGAGGTTCAAAATGCTCATGGTACGAGATGACCATACTTGGATATTTACATTGAAAGTTATTGATATACATTGCAAATAGAATGGGCCACCCTCCATTTTCCCCTTCTTATGCATTGCCATATTCACAAGGTACGCTTGCCAACTATTGATAATTGTCATATGAATATGACATCAGGCATAAGGTGTTGGTTTAAGCAATGAAGTGCAATGTGGTCACCACTTGTAATTTCATTGCAGAAGGATTGTACAATATAAAGTCTCAAGGATTGTACATTGAAGTCCGTTGCTACCAAATAGAAAATTGTTTCAAATAGACTGCCCCCGCAACTAGATCTGCTACTTACTACACAACTCAATCCATGAGCACACATCCTATGCATAATACGCTTCCAATGGTATTCAAGATATTTTCACATCAGTGAAAAGAAAGTACTAGAATCCTCAAAATCACATCTGGATAGTTTTTTGTAAAACAATGGTTCATAATAACCACTAACAAGATTTGCATCATGGAACAAGATGCAATATGGGTCTCCATTTGCATTTCTATTGAAATGTAGATACCTTGTTTTTCTTGTTATTGATAAGAATGTGATTGATATGTTCAACCAATTTTCTAGCCATCATATGCAGAATGTATCTCCCCATAGCCCTCTCTCATTTTCATTTACATTTAAAGATGTAGACAAGGGAATTTTGGAAAAGTATGTCTCTACATCACGGATTTCATGCAATTTGTACAAAAAAATAGATGCTAGCTCATATTCTTATGAATCTAATGCCTCTGCATCTCCATTTCTTAAACAAACCAATAAATTATCCATCAATCCATTTTGCAGTTCAATGGAGCTGTAATGAAAATGCAATAACACATGAAATGCATCAAATAAACAATCTCCGAGAGTATATGAAAATGCATCCAATCTAAAAAGACCATTGTTATCCAGTACATGGTCAATGCTAGTATGTGAAATGCACTTCTCTTTAGCTTGATAGCATTCAACATCTAATATTTATGACATTTATTAATTTATGTCATTCGAATGACCCCTAAATTTTGTTTATGATATTATAGAAATTGCAATAAAGAGAACAAAAAAATATCAGAAGAGCATATCATATTTTCGTTCTGTCAATGTTGATTTGTTTTTATATAAATTTAAAGTTAGAGAAAGGGTATGAAACTAGGGTTTTCTAACCCTCATTCCACAAAACCGTCAAAATATCTTGAAATCCTAAATTCATGGCAAAAGAAAAAAAAGTCATTTTCTTCCATGTGCATTGCTATGTGACGGATTGCTTACCTCGTCCTCGCTTTTCTGAATACCTTGTCTCTGTATCTTTGAATACCTTGTGTCTGTATAAAAACCATGCAGTAGGAACTCTCACAACTTGATTTCAGTCCACTAGAAACCCAAACCCCTAATGAACACACAGAGGAGAGCTAGAAATGACCTTATCTTTACAAGCAATCCAAAATTACTTTGATAATGCCTTGCTTTGACACATCGAAACTCAAGAGAGCAGAAGAAAATCAAAGACACTATAACCAACCTTGAGAGAGTTGAAGAAAATAAAAGATAGAATGACGACAAATGGGGAAAACGATGGATCAAACTATGAGGGTGCTACCTTGAATGCATAGACTTGCAACACAGACCTGCTAGATCAAACTACGAGGATCATTAAGTATCACCGTCGGTATAATTAGATCTCTTATTTAATAGAATCAACCCATCCAATCTCGTAGATTCGATGATAAAAGTAGACCAAGTTATCGATACTTTGCTCCTTTAAATGCATTTGAATACTAAACATAGCTCACGCGATGTTCATTTGTTTAATGTCATTGCATACAATGTATAGAGTTAAGTGTCATTAAGAATTAAACTAAATGCTCGATCAAACTGCGAGGTTCATTAAGTGTGGTTGTTAGTATATCCATACTCTACTCATTTAAATGTGTTGAATATCAATTGAGAAAAATAAATAGCTTCTGCATGGTTCCCGTAGGCAAAACCCTATGTAATAGTGTTAAAGAATCGATGATGAAGATCTGATCCGGGGTCTATTAGATCAACGGTTCTCGTCAATATCAGATATTGCCATATCGACATTTTTTATTGTTGTGTAATTGTTAAATGCGATAGCCCGATTGCCGATAATTGAAGCTCGTGGTTATAACACTTGGTATTGTGGATAAACGAAAGATCGCGTGGATAGAAAAGGGTTGCCACATGGTTAAAAAATAAGCGTCAAATGTTAGGAATAGTTGGAAGTCATTGCACAAATCCATATGCCTGGGAACAAATCCAATCTCGTACATCCGATGATTAAAGTAGACAAATTTATTCGTACTCTGCTCCTCTAAATGTGTTTTAGCACTAAACATAGCTCACACGATGTACACATTCTTACGTCATTTTATTCTCTCTCTCTCTCTCTCATCCTATAGGCTAGGGTTACAAAGCCCATTGATACTAAACATTGAACGACGTGAAGCTTGCCATAAGATCTCAAAGATATTAGCCACCCAGATTTTAGAAAAACAAATTATTTTGTTTTATATATATATATATATATATATTTCTTTTCTATGTTTAACATTAGCTATTGCACACAAATTTTTAGTCAAAGACAAATTAATAGATAATCAAAGGGAAAATAGAATACTATATCCCTCGAGCGACAAACATAATAATATAATTGATTTATTAAAGTGTAATTTCATTTTCACTACTACACAACTATTATGCATTACTCTTTTACATGTCTATTTAAAACAATGTTCATTATGTCTTAAAATTATTTTCATTATATAAATATTTCTTTATAGAAACATTACCATTTCACTTTATGATAATTTATAAATTATTTTTATTATATAAATATTTCTTTATAGAAACATTATTATTTCACTTTATGATCATTTGTATTAACATAATGATTGATTTATTACAATATCTATATCTATAAAATTATGATTGATTCATAGTGAATGTGAAATGTATCAGTTTCAAATGACAACACATCAACTTTTTTGTCACAAGTCGAGAGAGCAGGGTAGAGGCTCAAAATGTTCATGGTACGGGAGGACCATACTTGGATATTTACATTGAAAATTATGGATATTCGTTGAAAATAGAATAGGCCACCCTCTATTTTCCCCTTCTTATGCATCACCATATTCACAAGGTACGCTTGCCAACTATCGATAATTGTCATATTGAATATGACATTGGGCATAAGGTGTTGGTTTAAGCAATGAAGTGCAATGTGGTCACCACTTGTAATGGCATTGCAGAAAGATTGTACAATATAAAGTCTCAAGGATTGTACATTGAAGTTCGTTGCTACCAAATAGCAAATTGTTTCAAATAGACTGTCCCTGCGACTAAATTTGTTACTTACTGCACTACTCAATCCATGAGTACACATCCTATGCATAATGCACTTCCAATGGTATTTGAGGTCCTTTCACACTAGTGAAAAGTAAGTACTAGAATACTCAAAATCGGATTTGGATAGTTTCTTGTAAAAAAATGGTTCGTAATGACCAATAACAGGATTTGCATCATGAAACAAGATGCAATATGGGTTTCCATTTGCATTTCAATTGAAATTAGATACCTTTTTTTTTTCTTTTTAGTGACCAGAGTGTGATTGATATGTTCAACCATTTTTCTAGCCATTGTATGTATAATGTATCTCCCCATATCCCTCTCTCATTTTCATTTACATTTGAAGATGCAAACAAACACATTTTGGAAAAGTATGTCTCTACATCATGGATTTCGTGCAGTTGGTACAAAAAATCAGATGCTAGCTCATATTGATATGACTCTAATGCCTCTGCATTGCCATTGCTTAAACAAACCAAGAAATGATCTATTAATCCATTTCACAGTTCAACGGAGTTGTAACTAAAATGCAATAGCAAATGAAATGCATCAAATAAACAATCTCCATGAGTATATGAAAATGCATCCAATTTGAAAAGACCATTGTTATCCAGTACATGGTCAATGTTGGTATGTGAAATGCACTTCTCTTTAGCTCGATAGATTTCAACATCTAATCTTTATGAAATTTATTAATTTATGTCATTGAAATGGACCCTAAGTTTTGTTTATGATACTAGAAGACTTGCAATAAAGAGAACAACAAAATCTCAAAAGAGCATAATTTTGAGTCTTGTTCTCATCATTGTAGGTTTAGTATGGCTTGAAGAGAATTTTTCTCATTTTTGAGTTTTATGTCCCCTGGTTGGTTATTCTTCTAACCATATGGAGCGTTTGTTGATGCCTCTTGTGTCACAAATGTATCCCAGTTTACAATCATGCTACCTAAGTCAGATAATGTGTCGTGCTTATGTTCAAGGGAAAGTTTCAACTTGTGTCGACCATTTTTCACTTAGTCTCTGCCCTTGCAAGTCGACCTTCCCAAGTCATCATCATGAGTATCAATCTCTTCATCCAATTTCTTTCAAATCTTTGGCCTTCCTCCACTCCTCATGTTGGTTGATGGAGGATTCCTTAATTCCTTCCTTCTAGCGGATCTCTTCCCATCGAATCCAACACATCTTACTTTGGGAGAGGGATCTATATTTATGTTGGGTACATTGGGGCTTGCAGTCATTAATGGCAAGTTCCCTCACTATCAATAGTGGGAATACATCAATGTCCCTTGCTCGATAGATTCTACCAAGTGTTCGATGCCAATTCATTTATTCACACTTGCTAGATTGTACCATGGTACCTTGACTCTCATTATCATCATTGGTGGGTTGTCTCGCGTTTGTTAATGGTATACATCAATGACCAATAATAAAATGATGTCTCACTTTGTTCGACTTCAACACATCTATTCACATAATGTAGACTTGTACCACGAAAGATAGTTGTGAAGATTTTGGGTGAAGTACGAGAACCACATCCTTTGTGTTCCTTCCCGACTCATATGGTGCCACCTTACAAACATTGTTACTTGCAGAGGATCAAATTGCTTGTTCTCTTGGCTCCAGATATCCTATGTTCTTGATTTTGAGACATAGCTCCACTGTGTATCTATTTGTGGCTATGATATACTTTGACATGGATCCACTATGTATTCCTCGTGGCCATGCTTGCTACTTCATATTTAACACATGGATCCACTGTGTATTGTTTGTAGCCATGGACATTAGTCATACTTTCATGTGTACCATGGATCTGCAGTGTACTTGCTTTGGTGGCCATGCTTATATCACTCCTGAGCATGGGTATGCCTGACTTGGGAAGAAAAACTCTTGTTTGATCTTTGCTGACGGTTATTGTTCTTGAATCACTTGTTTGAGAACCTTCAAGGGTAATTCAATGCATCCTCGCCTCTTAGAGTTTATAATATATTTCGACCATCATTTTTCCCTTCTGACCTCACACATTAGGGGGCATCTGTTATAGCACAAAATGACACACCTATGCATTTGCGCCATGGCCTAACCCTTTCCCAAAGCTTGCTAGACATTTTCCCAAGTTGCCTCTCCAAAATCATTTAAAAAACATGCCTTATGAGCATATCCATGAGTTTCCCTAGTCCAAAGTGTGGACATCCATGACTCTCCAACTTGCAAACAACAGATGCCCTCAAAAATCATAAAAAATAAAATAATTATGTGTTTTCAAGTGGGTTTTTTTGGTTGGGATCGTTCCCCAACATCTGCATTCCCATACACAACGGAATCCAACTGCCCCAATCTCTTGGGGAAGAGATAAAAGCACCATTGAGAGATAAGGAGAGGTCAAGTCCCTTGGTGCAAGATTATGCTGCCAGTATTTATCAAGCCTCCCTTTCCTATAATCCTTTGAGCACCACCCCTTTTTATTTGGAAACTCCTTTTCCAACATCTCTTTCTTATCTATATGGCTATAGGGTGTATCCTTATCCCTATTTGGGCCATCCAACATAGAGTATAGTGACTGAGTCGATGCTTGAGGGATTCTTGGAGGAACCCGGACAATTGGCTTCGAGGCGATGCCAAAGGCGAGACAAGGTTGTAACTTACCTTTCTGATTTGTTTTTAATAGAAGAGTTTGTTTTCCATCCTATCACGCGTTCATTGTATGTTTTTTCTTATTAAGTTTACTTTGCATATGATACATGAAATGTATACCCTTTGATCATGTAACTACCTTCATAGCAATTGTTGTATTGTGTCCATTTTGTAGGTTGTCTCCAACAAAGGATCAGGAGCTCATTGAGAGAAGGAGTGGGATCAATATCAAATGAGAGACTAAGGTGCACCCTTTCTCCCTCTTCCTTCCCTAACTTCTCCTTGTAAAGTAGTTATTATTTTAGTTTTGTGTGCTTGTCCCTGAGGGAAGATTTCTATCTTCTCTATACAGTCTCGATTTGTTGTGATTCTGACGCAAAATCACGGGGGGAATATCCCATTAACAACTTTTGCATGGTTCCCATGGGAAAAACCCTTTGTAATGGTGTTAAGGAGAATGCGATTAATTGAAGATCACGTCGAGATCTTCTGAATCAATGGTTCTTCAGCCGATGCTCGAGATATCACCATATAGGCATTTTTAATTATTGTGTAAGTGTTAAACACGATAGTCCTGTTGCTAATAATTGAAGCTCATGGTTCTCTTACTTGGTCTAATTGGATAAACATAGGTGTGTTGATGAAAAGGGTTATCCTGAGTTAACAAAATGGCATGCAAAGGTTAGGAATGTAGTTGGAGCTGGTGAACAAATCCATATGGTAGGAAAATAGTTGGAAGCTGCTGAACAAATCCATATGTTTGGGAACAAATCCAATCAAATGTGTTTTAGCACTAAACATAGCTTACACGATGTACACAATCTTACATCATTTTATTCTCTCTCTCATCCTATTGGCCAAGATTCCAAATCCCATTAATACTAAACATTGAAGGAAGTGAAGCTTTCCATAAAATCTCAAAGATATTAGCCAACCATATTTTAGAAAAACAAATCATTTTATTATATATATATATATATATTATATGTTTAACATTAATTATTGCACGGTGGTTATGGAGCGAAATTCCCGCACGTAGCTATGGTTTCTTTTGTCCCTCTCCTTTTCCTGCAGTTAAACTCCGCTCCTTCCTGTTCCCGGTCTGACCCTTCCCCCCTCCCCTTCCCCAACGGTCTACCCCTTCCCTCCCGGCCATGGAAGACCTCCCGGTCATTGCACATTTCACTGACGACATGGAGACAATTATGAAAGACGTCGTGGTAGCAGATTTATTGGAAGATGGAGGACCTCCCGTACAGCTGGCGAACTCTGGTGACTTCCTTTCCACTCCTCCCCAGGCCGAACCCTTTCCCCCCCCACTACCCACTCTTCTAGATGGACTGATGTTCGAAGATTTTCCAGAACCGTGGGTGACCAAGCCCACAAGCACTCCTGCCTGTGCTCTCCCCCCGCTAAGTCTGCCTCAAGCTACTGACCTAGAGTGGGTAAACTCCATAACAAGAGGTCTCACTTCTCCGAAACTCACCCACCTGGGCCACCCCTCCAGCGAAGGTACCAACCCCCCGGTCTCTTCTGAGTCAGGACCATTTGCGATCGCTTTCTCCTCTTGCAAGGGTTTTATCTCTGCCTGACTGTAACCGGATGAGTATATTGGCTTTGAACAGTCTTTCTCCACCAGAGAACACACAAAGAAGCACTTAAATACTTCAGAAGGAGTTGTCAGAGACAGGGAAACAAGGCCTAGGTTGAAAAAGAAAAGATTAAAGAACAAAGGGAAAATTGGAAACCTAGCTCTCGGTGAAGACGTGGATTTCAACCAGGTCACACTTATGGAAAGACAAACAATTGTTGGGAGAGTGAATGGCAGGGGATTCGCGGTAAAAACCATCCGAGATTGGATGCATGTTGCTTGGTAGGCTGAGCTCGGATACTCACCGGAACTAGTGGAATTAAACAGGAATTGGTATGCCTTCACCTTACAGAATAGTGAACACTCCAAATGGGTACTAAGTAAAGCTTGGAGTGTCAACAACTCTCTGATGCTTCTCAAACCATGGAATCTTCTTTTTGATGCAAGTACATTACGCCTTGACAAAATATCAGTCTGGGTAAGACTACCAACACTTCCTTTCCATCTATGGTCTTTTGAGTACTTCAAAAAAATTGGGAATTTATTAGGAGATTTCTTGGATGCGGATATGACATTTGAAGAAACAAAACAAAGGAAGGTTGAAAGATTCTGGTTAATTTAAATGTTAGGGAAGGTCTGGGGGAAGAGATGGATCTCACCTGGGGAGACTACACATGTGCCCAAAAATTGGACTATGAGAACATTCCTTTCAGATGTCGAAGATGTCATCAGTATGGACATCTGATTAAAAATTGCAAGCTCCCTCTAAGAACCAGAGGAATGGTATATGGGAGGAATAAATATTCACAGAAGATTGTTGGATCTTTGGTTCCTGATCCCTACTTACAAAAGGAGCAGGGTTGTCAAACGGAATGCCTCACCGAATTTTTGACCGAAGATTTGGTCCAACCCTGTACAAAGCTGGCTACCATGTGCCCGATCCAACAAGTTACAGTTCAGACAAAAGACTCTTCCTTCCTGGTCATGGGTACCTCATCTAACCCTGCCCCCTCTATTACTGTTTTAATAAATAATTTGTCTATTAAAAGTCCTAAGTGGTTGCTCTCACCTTCCCTTCCCCCGTTCCCTCCCTTGTTTTCTCTTCAACCCCCCTTTCCACCTCCTTCCTTAACCCCTCGTTGCCCAGCTCTTTCCCCAGCCTCCTCTTCCTCCCTCCTCCCCCCGGTACAACCAGCTTATTCTCCTACCCCTGCCTCGGATGAGTCCACTACCTCTTCGACAAAAACCTCCACAAGAAGATACTTCTTAAGATCACAGAACAAAGAACACACAGAAGGTTTAACATCGGACCCGACTCCAGCAAAAAAAACTGGCAGAGGCAAGAAATCTTTCTTCTCAAAAGCACATAAGAGAGCCAGAATTGACTTATTAGCAGGGAAACAAGTCTCTATTGAAAGGGCACTTAGAGCAAGGTGAACCCTGGGAAAGGGGCCTTGATGAAGTGTTGTTCCTTCAATTGTAGGGGTTTGGTTGGTCCCCTAAAAAAACCAACCCTAAAAAGGATGATTCTCACAGAACATTTGGATGTACTTCTCCTTCAAGAAACCTTGGGGGAAGGGGTGGAAGTTGAAAACAGACTCTCTTTTCTTTTACCAGACTGGAGCTTCATTTCCTTGGAATCTATTGGGAGATCTGGAGGACTAGCTATCAGTGTAATTTAATTGATTTATTAAATTTGTTCTGAGTTCTTCTGATCTTCTCTATACAGTCTCGATTTGTTGTGATTCTGACGCAAAATCACGGGGGGAATATCCCATTAACAACTTTTTCATGGTTCCCATGGGAAAAACCCTTTGTAATAGTGTTAAATAATTGATGGTGAAGATCTGATCTGAGGTCTTCTAGATCAACGGTTCTTGTCGATATCAGATATCACCATATCAACATTTTTTAATTATTGTGTAAGTGTTAAACACGATAGTCCTATTGCTAATAATTGAAGCTCGTGGTTATAACACTTGGTCTAGTGGATAAACATAAGATCGTGTTGATAGAAAAAGGGTTGTCACGAGGTTAACAAATAAGCGCCAAATGTTAGGAATAGTTGGAAGCTGCTGAACAAATCCATATGTTTGGGAACAAATCCAATCAAATGTGTTTTAGCACTAAACATAGCTTACACAATGTACACAATCTTACATCATTTTATTCTCTCTCTCATCCTATTGGCCAAGATTCCAAAGCCCATTAATACTAAACATTGAAGGAAGTGAAGCTTGCCATAAAATCTCAAAGATATTAGCCAACCATATTTTAGAAAAACAAATCATTTTATTATATATATATATATATATATATATATATATATATATTATATGTTTAACATTAATTATTGCACGGTGGTTATGGAGTGAACTTCCCGCACGTAGCTGTGGTTTCTTTTGTCCCTCTCCTTTACTTGCAGTTAAACTCCGCTCCTTCCTGTTCCCGGTCTGACCCTTCCCCCCTCCCCTTCCCCAACGGTCTACCCCTTCCCTCCCGACCATGGAAGACCTCCCGGTCATTGCGCATTTCACTGACGGCATGGAGACAATTATGACAGACGTCGTGGTAGTAGATTTATTGGAAGATGGAGGACCTCCCGTACAACTGACGAACTCTGGTGACTTCCTTTCCACTCCTCCCCAGGCCGAACCCTTTCCCCCCCCACTACCCACTCTTCTAGATGGACTGATGTTCGAAGATTTTCTAGAACCGTGGGTGACCAAGCCCACAAGCACTCCTGCCTGTGCTCTCCCCCCACTAAGTCTGCCTCAAGCTACTGACCTAGAGTGGGTAAAATCCATAACAAGAGGTCTCACTTCTCCGAAACTCACCCACCTGGGCCACCCCTCCAGCGAAGGTACCAACCCCCCGGTCTCTTCTGATTCAGGACCATCTGCGATCCCTTTCTCCTCTTGCAAGGGTTTTATCTCTGCCTGACTGTAACCGGATGAGTATATTGGCTTTGAACAGTCTTTCTCCACCAGAGAACACACAAAGAAGCACTTAAATACTTCGGAAGGAGTTGTCAGAGACAGGGAAACAAGGCCTAGGTTGAAAAAGAAAAGATTAAAGAACAAAGGGAAAATTGGAAACCTATCTCTCGGTGAAGATGTGGATTTCAATCAGGTCACACTTATGGAAAGCAAAACAATTGTTGGGAGAGTGAATGGCAGGGGATTCGCGGTAAAAACCATCCGAGATTGGATGCATGTTGCTTGGCAGGTCGAGCTCGGATACTCACCGGAACTAGTGGAATTAAACAGGAATTGGTATGCCTTCACCTTACAGAATAGTGAACACTCCAAATGGGTACTAAGTAAAGCTTGGAGTGTCAACAACTCTCCGATGCTTCTCAAACCATGGAATCCACTTTTTGATGCAAGTACATTACGCCTTGACAAAATATCGGTCTGGGTAAGACTACCAACACTTCCTTTCCATCTATGGTCTTTTGAGTACTTCAAAAAAATTGGGAATTTATTAGGAGATTTCTTGGATGCGGATATGACATTTGAAGAAACAAAACAAAGGAAGGTTGAAAGATTCTGGTTAATTTAAATRTTAKGGRAGGTCTGGGGGAAGAGATGGATCTCACCTGGGGAGACTACACATRTGCCCAAAAATTGGACTATGAGAACATTCCTTTCAGATGTCGAAGATGTCATCAGTATGGACATCTGATTAAAAATTGCAAGCTCCCTCTAAGAACCAGAGGAATGGTATATGGGAGGAATAAATATTCACAGAAGATTGTTGGATCTTTGGTTCCTGATCCCTACTTACAAAAGGAGCAGGGTTGTCAAACGGAATGCCTCACCGAATTTTTGACCGAAGATTTGGTCCAACCCTGTACAAAGCTGGCTACCATGTGCCCGATCCAACAAGTTACAGTTCAGACAAAATACTCTTCCTTCCTGGTCATGGGTACCTCATCTAACCCTGCCCCCTCTATTACTGTTTTAATAAATAATTTGTCTATTAAAAGTCCTGAGTGGTTGCTCTCACCTTCCCTTCCCCCGTTCCCTCCCTTGTTTTCTCTTCAACCCCCCTTTCCACCTCCTTCCTTGACCCCTCGTTGCCCAGCTCTTTCCCCAGCCTCCTCTTCCACCCTCCTCCCCCCGGTACAACCAGATTATTCTCCTACCCCTGCCTCGGATGAGTCCACTACCTCTTCGACAAAAACCTCCACAAGAAGATACTTCTTAAGATCACAGAACAAAGAACACACAGAAGGTTTAACATCGGACCCGACTCCAGCAAAAAAAACTGGCAGAGGCAAGAAATATTTCTTCTCAAAAGCACATAAGAGAGCCAGAATTGACTTATTAGCAGGGAAACAAGTCTCTATTTAAAGGGCACTTAGAGCAAGGTGAACCCTGGGAAAGGGGCCTTGATGAAGTGTTGTTCCTTCAATTGTAGGGGTTTGGTTGGTCCCCTAAAAAAACCAGCCCTAAAAGGATGATTCTCACAGAACATCTGGATGTACTTCTCCTTCAAGAAACCTTGGGGGAAGGGGTGGAAGTTGAAAACAGACTCTCTTTTCTTTTACCAGACTGGAGCTTCATTTCCTTGGAATCTATTGGGAGATCTGGAGGACTAGCTATCAGATGGAATTGTCGCACTATAAAAGTCCTTAACCATTGGGGTTTTGAATCTGGACTTGGGATCACAGTCTTCTCAAAATAACTTGAAGACCCCCTCAATATTGTAAACATCTATGGCCCCTTTCACAACAGAGGCCCTTACTGGGACGTTGTCTTCAAAAAGTCCTTCCTAAAAGAAAAACACTTAATCCTGGGAGGAGACTTAAATTTCTCTGTAGGCATTAAAAAAGTTTGGGGATCCCATGTGAGATCAGACCCCCTCTCGACCTACTTTACACAAAAACTGGATGAACACAATCTTCTGGATATTGAGCCAGTTAAATTCAAACCAACTTGGAGAAACAACAGAGTGGGAGAAGACAACATTGCAAAAAGACTGGATCATTTTTTGATAAAGGATACACTTCTTGAAAAATCCTTTCAACTGAAACAATGGATAGGACACGGGGGAATCTTGGATCATTACCCAATTTTCCTTGAACTAAGAACTGGATTGGATAAGCCACCCAGTCCTTTCAAATTCAATAGAACTTGGCTCAGTGATGATTTTTTTTTAAAGTTGGTTAAGGAAAATTGGCAATACTATAACCCAGGAAGCAATGAGACGACAAGTCTACACTTTGTAAAAAACCTACACATTATCAAAGAGAAGATGAAGACCTGGGCACATCAGAAACTCCTAAAAGAGGATTTGGAATTGAAGGAACTAGAATCAAAATTAAACCTTATTTTGTAAGATCAGGGTGGAGGATTTGATACAACAAATGTCAAACTAAGTCCGCTAAAATTGGAAGACTCCAGACTAAAGGAAAAAGAAGATACATGGAGATTAAAAAGCAGAGCCACCTGGCTAAAGAGTGGAGATGAGAACACAAAATTCTTCCAAGCATATGCAAAAGGAAGAAGGTGCATAAAATCAATCTGGCAGTTAAAGGATCAAGACGAAAAAAAGGAACATACCTTTGAAGGAATGGCGAAAATTGCAAAAAAGTTCTTCCAGGATCTCTACAAAGAAGAAAACAAGGCCACTATTGAAGAAGTGATTCGAATGGTACAGTACTTTTTGAGATTTACTAGTGAGGAAGATAATAGAATGCTTATGGAAAAGGTAACACTAGAAGAACTTAAGGTTGTATTGAATAGTTTTCAAAAGGACAAAAGCCCAGGACCATATGGATGGACAATTGAGTTCTTCCTAGGTTTCTTTGATTCTATTGGACAAGATATACTAAGCCTAGTTGAAGAGACAAGGCTTACTGGACAAATGCCTTTAAGTTTAAACTCAACTTTTATTGCCCTTATTCCAAAGAAGAACAACCCGGACACCCTAGATGACTTCAGACCTATCTCCCTATGCAATTGCATCTACAAGATCATCTCCAAAGTCATAGCCAGAAGACTTAAGACTGTACTTTCTGACAAAATCTCCTTGGAACAATTTGGATTCCTAGAGGGAAGGCAGATACACGAAGCAATTGGAGTGGCACAGGAAGTCCTACACAACATAAAGACCAGGAAGCTAAAGAGTGTGGTTATTATAATTGATCTTTCCAAAGCCTATGACAGGGTAAGTTGGCTCTATTTACGATTTCTTTTAACACATTTAGGCTTTACAGTTCCATTTATTAGATGGATCATGCGCTATATTACAATTGTAACTTTCCCAGTCCTCATAAATGGGTCAGCCACAAACTTTTTTAGATCTGAAAGACGCTTAAGACAAGGCTGTCGACTTTCCCCTCTTTTGTTTCTTCTTGTTGTTGAAGGATTAAGCAGGGCTTTAGCAACAAAAAATCGATATGGGTCTTTTCCAGGCATCAATATTTCCAATACTCTTCATGTAACCCACCTTCTCTTTGTAGATGACATCCTTGTCTTCTCTGCAGGAACTAGAGGGGAAGATGACAATCTAAATAACACTCTGAAACTCTTCTCCAAAGCTACAGGAATGATAATAAACGAAGGAAAGTCTACTCTCACCACCTTTTGTCTCTCAAAAATGGAAAAAAGTCGATACAAACTTCACTTCCCTTTTGAAGAGAAAACGATTGATGAAGGACTCAAGTACTTGGGATTCACTTTGAAACCAAATGATTATAGAAAGGAGGATTGGTCTTGGATACTGAAGAAATTAGAAAAAAGGTTATGTTCATGGAGCCACAAATGGCTTTCCAGAGATGGAAGATTGGTACTAGTAAAATCAATTTTGGAAGCCATCCCAGTATTTTGGATGTCTCTATCTTGGATCCCAAAAGGAACTTTGGAGGCAGCTAGAAAACACTCTTTCAGATTTCT
>SNQJ01S0010890.1:203532-224217 GCA_010110895.2 Picea sitchensis | reverse complement strand
ATAAATGCCACAATGTGAAAAAAACCATTAATGAACATCACAATGTGGCATGACATTTGATGAATGACACAATGTAACATGGTCATTATCATGACAAGATGAATGTTTCAATCCAAAAAAACCATTAAGGAATGTCACAATCCAACATAACCATCGATAAATGTCGTAGTGTGACAAAATCTTTTATGAATGTCACAATTTGACATCACATTTCATTAATCTCACAATGCAACAAAAACCTTAATTAACATCACAATGTTCCATGATATTTGATGAACGTTGCAATGTAGCATAGCTATTAACACACCAAGATGAATATTGCCATAAAAAATAACCATTAACAAATTTCACAAGAACATAACCCTCAATGAATGCCACAATGTGACAAAATCCTTTATGAATGTCACAAAGTGACATCACCTTTGATTGACAACACCATTTGACATAACCATTCATGAATGTAGGAAGTTGACACAAGTCAACCAAGATGGATGTCTCAATGTCACAAAACCATTGAGAACATCAAAATCAAACATATCCATATTATAAAGTAAGCCAAAATGAGTGTTACAATCTGACATAACCATTGAATAATGTCACAACCCTATGAAACCTTTGATGAACATTGCAATGCAAAAAAACTCTTAATAAATGTCACAATCTGACATGACATTTGATTAACTTCACATTGTGACAAAACCCTTCATGACCATCATAATGAGACATGACATTTGATGAATTACACATTGTTACATAGCCATTAAAATTGCAAGATGAATGTATCAATTTGAAGTAAATATTAAGAAACACAACAATTTCAGATAAAGTAAGCCAAAATGAAAGTCAAAATCTAACATAACCATAAGTAACCACGGATGTGACTGTGGGTCTACCTCCTTCGGGGTTTGGACTTTGGGGGGATAGCCCGAGTCCTTTCTTCACTCATTCTCGAAGCGCTCAGCTCCGAGTCTCTAAAATCATGCCATGCGTATCCTTCGATTCGTCGGCCCCACAATGGTTCGAACTTCATGACCCCGCAAAACTCTAGGCCTTTCACTCACAACCTCCAATCTCTTGATTTATGAATTCTTGGATCTTGTTTCCACGTGCTCTCCTACGGTCAATGGTCGATATTGAATCATGACTTCGGACTTCGTGACTCGGTCTTCCTCAAGTTTCAAACTTGTCGAACCTTTGAGGTACCAAAATAGTTCTCGGTTCTCCTCCTTACAACTTTACCAGATCTAATGGTCCAGGATCGTTCACCTCCCTCTGAGGACAAATCTTGCCTACTATATTTTACGAGAAGTTCAAGGATTCCTTTCCTTGAATCTTTTCTTCGCTCTCCTTCTTGAAATTTCCTTCCTCGATTTTCCTTGTTCATATGAATAATCTCTTCAACACTTAGTTGTATTCCTGGCCTGAGCACACCTTCCAATATAATTTTTTCCACACTCACTCCTATGTGAATGATTTCTCACTCCTTGCGACTGTTCTCCAACCTCTTCTATCTCTCATGACTGAATCATTCTATCGCCCCTGATATTTCGAGTCTAAAAACTCTGTCATGCACTCCTTGCGGACGCTAATGCACTCCTTGTGTCTGTATAAGTTTCACTATCTCCTTTGAGATTTTGAGTCGAAACAGACTCAGTCACACACTCCTTGCAGAAACTATGCACACCTTGCAATCGCTCACTGAAGATAAATTATTGAAACTTATCTATTCCTCACAATGATTCATACATTCAACAAAGAAAGTGCATTCATGGATTCAAGAACAGAAATAACAAAGAATTTGAAAAAATAACAGAAGCCCTACCATTCATTCAGACAGACACATACCCATACACAGATTTGGGACAATATTCTTATGTTATGTTCATCTAACTAAAACTTGCATACATTCATACAATGTTTCTCTTCATCTCCCATCTCTTATCTTACAATGGAAATCTACACATACTAGATTCAGCCGCTACAACAACTATCAACAACAATTGACAACAACCCTTACTCGACAATATTACACAGCTTTATATAAAGAGGTGCTCTTCGGGCATTCCCTCCAACTTCTCTACACTATCTTAAACGAAATTAAATGCTATCAACTACTTAACTCCTATTACAATAAATATTGCGTCAGTCAGATGAGAGCACAAGCTCCAAATCTTTACTGCGATCCGATTTACAAAACAAAATACATTCCCCCATCAATCTTACATTATGGTTAAACCTCTAGTCATTAAAGACATTCATAACTCACAAATATTTGTCATATTTCTTATTAATACATGGATCGGTTTGAAATTCAAAATATTTCAAAATATGCGCTAGTGCGCCCAATTGTCCTCCATGCTTATACTTTGTTGGCGAAGCTCCTGCATCATACTCCCTTGGCTGAAAAATTCATGGAATCCTATCCATGAGCTCTTTTACCGATATTCCATGCTTATGGATCTCTTATTCATTAACCCAGCTGACATCTTCTGTTGGTCTTCCTTTCCATTTCACCAAGTATTCAAAATACGTCTTCCTTCTAGTATTCTTACCGACCCTTTGATCTATGATATTTTCCATCCGCAACTTCTCTTCTACAGGCATCTCTTTCTCCCACTGGACCTTTCTTTGATCTTTAGACCTTCCAAATCCATATTCCCTATAAATATACAGGTCTGCCACATTGAATATGGGTGATATACCCACATCTTTTGACAACTCTAACTCATAAGAATTTTCACCAAACCTCCTCAAGATTTTACATGGACCTACCTTCTTCAATTTAAAATTATTATATGTTCCCCTCAAGAATATTTCCTTTCTCGGATGTGCTATAACTTGATATCCAACTTCAAATTCAAGCTTTCTCCTGTGTTGATCATCTCTGTTCTTTTATTCACTGCTACTCGTCTTCAACTGCTCCTTGATCTGATTGTGAAGTTCTTGCATCTCTGCAGTGAAATCTTCGGCTTCTGAGCTTCTAAAATCACTCTGCTTCAGATCCCTTAACTCTAAAACTCCTATCAGATTCATTCCATACACAATTTGAAATGGAATTTTCCCAGTGCTCCTATTCACTGAGTCATTATATGCGAACTCGTCTTGTGCTAGAATATGATCCCACTGACTATGGTGTTTAGTGACCAAACTCCTCAACAAATCTCCTAGGATTCTATTCACCACCTCAGTCTGCCCATATGTTTGAGGATGATATGCAGAACTAAAAGATAGCTCTGTCCCCAACTTTTTCCATAACATCCTCCAGAAATGACCAACAAATTTGGTATCCCTATCTAAAACTATACTCTTTGGCAATCGATGGAGTCTCACAATCTCTTTGAAAACAAAAATTGCAATATGAGTTGCATCATTGGTCTTCTGGAATGGGAAAAGTGTTCCATATTTGAAAATATGTCCACCACCACAAATATGGAATCATTTCCTCTCTCTGTCCTTGGCAATCCCAACACAAAATCCATGCTTATTTCATCCCAAGGCCTCTCTGGAATAGGCAATGGTTGATACAACCCAGTGTTTTGTTTATTTCCTTTGGCATACTGAGAAATCTTGCAATTGTTCACAAATATATTTACCTCTACTCTCATACCTGGCCAATAATATGAACTAGATAATTAGGAAAATGTTTTATCATGGCTGAAGTGTCTGGCTAGACCTCTGCTATGCTTTTCCTTCAACAAATTCTCCCTCATCGAACATCTTGGTATGCACAACTGGAATCCTTTGAACAACAACCCATCCTGAATCAGATATTCAACCCAGTGGCTTCTGTCTCTGAGAACAGGATTTGCACATGCTTCATATGCTTCTCAAAGATCTAGATCAATGTGATACATCTCCTTAAGGTGATCAAATCCCAAGGTCTTGACTTGAAATTCCTGCATAATCAAAATTATCCTTCTCAATGCATAAACAACCTTGTTAGCATTTCCAGAAATGTGTTTAATGACAAAAGTGAAATTTGGCATAAACTCTATCCACTTAGCATGTTTTCGGTTCAACTTCTCATGTCTGGTTATGAATTGCAAAGCCCGATTATCGTTATAAAAAAAATCTCCTTTGGTACAATATAATGTCTCCATTTATTCAATGCTTGGATTATGGCATAAAACTCTTTTTCATATGTGGAGTACTTTTGTTTAGCTTCATTCATCTTATCATTGAAATATACAACAGGTATGTTGTCCCACCTTAAGACTACTCCAATTGCAACTCCACTTGCATCACATCTTACTTGAAATGTCTTTCCGAAATCCGGTAGAACCAGAATCGGTTTTTCAATTATATTCTCCTTCAATATGTTGAAGCTACTCTCAGCCTCTTCTGTCCATTTGAAAGACTTTTGTCTTTTCTTCACCATATCCATCATTTGAGTGCTAATCCCACTAAATTTTTTTATGAACTTCCGATAAAAAATTGCTAACCCATAGAATATTCTTACCTCAAATATATTCCTTGGTGACAACCATTATTTGATTGCTTTCACCTTTTCAGGATCCATCTTCAACTCGTTTGAAGAAATGACAAAACCCAAGTAAATGAGTTATGATTTCATGAAAGAGGACTTTTTCAGATTAATTAACAACTTCTCTTGTTGCAGCCTCCTTATCACTAATGCCAAATGTCTCAAGTGTTCCTCCTTAGTCTTACTAAACACCAGTATATCATCTAGATACACAATCACACACTTACCAATGAAATCCTTTAACACTTCATTCATCAGTCTCATAAAATTACCTGGGGCATTTTTTAAGCCGAACGACATAACAAGCCATTCATATAACCCCTCATTCATCTTGAACATTATTTTTCACTCATCAACTTTTCTCATACTAATATGGTGATATCCACTTTTTAAATATATTTTCGAAAAATAGTTGGCACCACCTAGGAAATCCATCAAGTCATCCATCCTTGGTAATGGAAATCTGTATCTGATGGTGATTTTTTTATGTCTCTTGAGTCCGTACACATTCTCCATCCTCCATCCTTCTTTGGACATAATATAGTTGGCACTACACATGGACTCAAACTTTCTCTAACCAATCCTTTGTCTAACATATCTTGAACCTGTCTCTTCACCTCCTCATTCTCTTGAGGCTTCAACCTGTATGCTTCTTTATTTGGTAGGCTTGATCCTGGTATCAAGTCAATGTGATGATTGGTGCTTCTGATAGGTGGAAATGAGTTTGGCAACTCATCCACTACAATATCAACAAAATTGTCTAGTAGTTCCTGAACTTCCTCAGGAAAATCCTCCAATGAAGTACTAGTAAGGATAACCCTTGGTTTCCTCACTACATAAAACTGCATCTCCTGTTCCTTATTTACTTGATTCAGGATTTCCTTCCCACTCATGAGAAGTATGCTCATGCTGGCTTCCTCTTTCACCTTCTTTTCCTGAATTGGAAGAAACATGTGTTTCCTACCAGTTTTCTCTAAGGTATATGTATTTTTCCTAAAATTCTTGTCATACTCCTAGGGTGTTCCCAACAAAACATGACAGACATCCATAGGAATTACATCACAGAGGATATCATCCCTATATCCTCCTATTTTGAAATTAATCAGGAATTGTTGAGTAACTGTTACCTGATGACCTTTCTACAACCACAAGAATTTATACAGCGTCAAATGTGCATTCGTCTCCAGCTCTAGCTTCTCCACCATATCTTTGGATACTAAGTTGTCAGTGCTTTCACTGTCAATTATCACCTTGCAAACTTTGTCCTTCATTTTGCAATCTGTCCTGAATAGATTGTTCCTGTGCACTAACTTTTTAGTTTCTATCTCTTGCTTCAAAAGAATCTTCTTCATCACCAAGGACCTTCCATCCTCTACACCTTCTGTCTCAGCATCTCGCTTCTACTCTTCTGAGATGTGAGATTCACCTCCTTTCTTTCTCTTGGGAAAATCCCAAGACATATGTCCTGTCTTTCTGCAGGCATAACACCTTACTTCTCCTCCTCTGCCTCTTCCTCTACCTCTAGGAATATAAATTTTACCACCACTCTTCCTTCCTCATGAAATTCCTCCTCTCTCAGAATGACTATGTGGTTTCTCCTCCCCGTCTCTAGGATTTTGTGCCTTATCTTGGGAAACTCCCTTGCCTCTATTCAAGCTTCGACCTCTATTTTGTTGACTCTGCTTCCTAGCCAATTTATTTTTTGTGTTCAGCGCCATATGGTACACATTCTCTACTGTTCTAACTATCGCCATGCTGATTTCATGTTGGATATCATAACTCAAGCCGTTAATGTATCTAGGAACTTTCTCTTCATTTCTTTCCCTCTGTCTAGCTCTAATGTTCATCTTATAGAATTCTTCTGTGTACTCCTTCATAGTCAATCCTCTTTGTCTCACATTCTGCATCCTCCTAAACATATTTATCTGGTAATCCTTGGGCATGAATTTCTCCTTCAACTTGGCTACCATTATATCCCAACTCTTGATATTTTGTTTTCCTTTTCTCCTTCTATCAGCTTGCAGTTCATCCCACCACAACGTTGCATGTCCTTTTAGTCTAGTGACAACATGTATTACCTTTTTATCCTCTTCGACATCGTCATAGTTTAAATACTTGTCCATTGCTCGAATCTAGTAAAGGAATTCCTCTATATCTAAATTTCCTTCATACATAGGGATGTCAATCTTCACTCTAGCACCCAATTTGACAACCTCTCTTAACAAGCATTCTTCCGCAACATCCTTAGCTACAATTTCTTCTTCGACTTCTACATTTTTTATTTCTTCCTCATTGATATCTCCAACATCTGGCACTCTCCTTTGTGTTGTTTCCATGGCATACAAGATCACACACAATTCTCTCATCTCCCTTTCCATAGCTCTGTTGGCTACACGTGGATCAACACGTCTTTTGGGCGGCATTGTGATGACATTTATCCTTCTCCCTATAAATGTCAATTATGTATTCTACTATGATACCACTCTGGTGCAAATTCCCTTCCCTCCAAAGGGATTCTTGACCTCTCGGTCTTGGATCATTAGGATTTATGAGTCAGAATGACTCCTTGGGTTCCTGTGGGCACCTGAAACTATCTTACCCACACACACATGCTCTTCCGCAAGTTACCACGACTGTGACCGTGGGTCTACCTCCTTCGAGGTTCAAAATTCGGGGATATCCAAAATCCTTTATTCACTCCTTCTCGAAGAGATTATCTCCAAGTCTCCAAACTCATGCCACACATCTCCTCATATTCGATGACCCCACAATGGTTCAGACTTCGCGACCCTACAAAACTCTAGGCCTTTCACTCACAATCTCCAATCTAGTGATTTCTGAATTCTTAGATCTCGTTTCCACGTTCTCTCCTATGGTCGACGGTCAAGATTGAATCATGACTTTAGACTTCGCGACTCGGTCTTCATCAAGTTTCCAACTTGCCAAACCTCTTAGGTACCAAAATACATCTCAGTTCTCCTCCTTACAACTTCACCAGATCTAATGGTATGGGAGCGTTTGCCTCCCTCTGAGGACAAATCTTGCCTACTGCCTTTTACAAGAATTTCAAGGATTCATCTCCTTGAATATTTCCTCCGCTCTCCCTCTTAATATTTCCTTCCTCGATCTTCCTTGCTCCTCTGAATAATATCTTTGACACGTAGTCATATTCCTAGCCTAAGCACACCTTCCAACAAACTTTCATCCACACTCACTCCTTGCGACTCTTCTCCAATCACTTCTATCTCTCGCTACTGAATCACGCTATCCATCCTGAGATTTTGAGTCTAAAAGCTCTGTCACACACTCCTTGCAGATGATAATTCACTCCTTGCATCTGTATAAGTTTCACTGTCTCCTCTAATCTTTCGAGTTGAAATAGACTCAGCCATGCACTACTTGCAGACACTATGAACACCTTGCACTCGCTCACTGAAGAGAAATGATTGAAACTTATCTATTCCTCACAATGATTCATACGTTCAACAAAGAAAATGCATTCATGGATTCAAGAACATAAATCACAAAGAATTTGAAAAAATAACAGAAGCCCTACCATTCATTCAGACAAACACATACCCATACACACATTTGGAACAATGTTCGCCTGTTATGTTCATCCAACTGAAGCTTACATACGTTCATACACATTTTCTCTACATCTCCCAGTGCTTAGCTTACAATGGAAATCTACACATACTAGATTCAACCACTACAATAGCTATCAACAACAATTGACAATAACCCTTACTGGGAAATATTACAAAGCTTTATACAAAGAGGTGGTCTTTGAGCATTCCCTCCAACTACTCTAAACTATCTTAAATGGAATTAAATGTTATCAACTACGTCATGCCTACTACAATAAATATTGCATCAGACATATGAGAGAGCAAGCTCCAAATTTGTACTGCGATCCAATTAACAAAACAAAATACATTCCCCCATCAATCTTACGTGATGGCTCAGCCTCTAGTCATTAAAGACATTCATAACTCAAAAATCTTTGTCAGATTTCTTATTAATACATAGATCGGTTTGAAATTCAAAATATGCGCTAGTGCACCGAGTTGTCCTCCACGCTTTTTCTTTGTTGGCGATGCTCCTACATCACATCACATTTCATTAATCTCACAATGCAACAAAATCCTTAATGAACATTACAATGTACCATGAAATTTGATGAACATTGCAATGTGACATGCCTATTAACATAGAAAAATGAATGTTTCAATCCAAAATATGTTGGAGACATTGTTGATTGATTTTAGGAGATCATAGTTTCCCAAGACATCTCCTCTCATGTATACATATTACTCTTATTAATGATAAACTTTGAGCTAGGTGTGCCTTATTGAGAAATATATTTTCTTCATTGTTGTGCTGGTGTAATTATTCATTTGGTATCAAAGAAAAGGTGAGAAGTTGTCACTAGATTGTTGTCGATTGTTGTAAGTGTTGTTTTCATATTACAAAATAATGCATAGCTTGAAGCACAAGTTTTGCATGCTACTTGTTGAGGAGTGTTGTAGCTGCCATAATATCAATTCGATTGTTGAGGAAGCCTCCATCGAATTGATTTTTTTTTACACCATACAATCCAATCGTGTATGGACTAGGTGCACTTAGTTATGCACACATATGTATGAGAATCTTAATAATCATGCTCATAAGTAGCATGGATGGGATTGTGTGGACTGGCTGCTACATGGAGTGTAGAATAGAATAGTTGGTGTACATGTGACGGATTGGTGTGAGCTGTGTGAAGGAGTGTGCAACGTGAGTTTGAGCATGGAGAATTAAAGGAAGACATCCTCAACATGAATGGTTATGTATGTTCCATGTTTCGAGAGAGATTTGGAGCAATTAAGTGCGTGAGATTCACAGAGCAGACGAGAAAAAATGTTATGATTTTTTTTTAATTGAATGGATCCATATTTTCATTATGGATATATTTTTGTATATTTTCATTATGGATATATTTTCCATATATTAAAAAATAAAGGAAAAGTGTATGGCTGGAATAGTTATTAATCAAAGGTGTATGGGTGGAATATTTACTAGTCCATTTTTAAACATCTTTGAAATCATTGTAATGGAGAGATGATATGTTGGAGAGTTTTTTGTTTTTTTAGAGAAAGAGAAGAGTGTAAAAGGGTTATAATACCTTTCACTTTTCATTAAGATAGATCATGAATGAAGAATTTCAAAGTTTACAAAATGATTTATTCCTTATTGTAATTGCATTGTGGCACATATTTGTACTTTCAAATTTAATAAGAAGATTTTTATTTTGTGGTGGTTGAGTCCTTTTTTTGGGACAATCTCAATTTTAAGTGGGAAAACACGTGTTGATTTGATGTACTTTATTTCTGATTTCCAATGGAGACAATAAATAGTGTGCTTCAAAAACTCACAAGAATTAATTTTTTTTATTGTAGCAAATAAATTCAACCCATATTTATCACTAAATATTTATGGGAACTTGTAAATGATGGATATGTTATTCCTTTTGATGGAAAACTCAAAGCATTGAGTGTCGATGACAAGAAATATCTAAAGGAACTTATAAAAAAGGATAATGAAACCCTTTCTCTTATAGGGAGCGTAGTTGAAGAATCTATATTTCTAAGAATCGGGGTTGTACAGTCATCCAAGCAAGCATGGGATATCTTAAAGAACACATATGAAGGTGTGGCTATACATAAATTGTAAACATTAAGGTAGAATTTTGAAAATGAAAATATGAAAAGTAATGAATCCATTCATGATTACATCACAAAAATGCAAGACCTTGTTAATTAGATGATGTCATTAGGTGAAGATGTTTCATAAAAAATACTGATTGAGAAGATTTTAAGAAATGTTCCACCAAAGTTTCATATGTTCACCAACAGTATTATGGTATCCAAATATTTAAACACAATTAAAATTGATGAATTGAGTTGTTTTTTTTCTAACCGTTGAGGAAATGGAACATGATTTTTCCATGAGGAATAGAGGAAGAGGAAGAATCAAGGGTCAATATCAGAGTCAAAATCGAAATATACATCCACAACAATCACATAATTGTCAAGGAAATGCATCCACCTCAAGAGGCAGAGGAACAATTCCAAGTCAATTCAAAGGAAGAAGCAAAGAAGGATTACGTGGAAGAGGAATATAAAGAGATGGATCTCGAGAAAGACAAGGACGACAATGTTATTATTGTCATAAATTTGGTCATCTTGAAAAAGTTAAATGAAACATAAAGGTGACAACACAATTGTTGAATAACACAAGGAATGAGAAGTTATTTATATCAAGTTTTATGGCACATAATGATGAAAGTGTTGATTGGTTTATTGATTAGAGATGTTCAACTCATATCACATCTCAGGAGGAGTTGTTTACTATAATAAATGATAATTATTATAGAAAATTTATATTTGGTGATGATAGAGTTTTTGAAGTTAAACGGAAAGGAACAACCATAATTCCAATGCTACATCTAAGAAAGAAGAATGTCATTGAGGACACATTGTTGACACCACCATTGAAGAAGAACCTATTTTTTGTAGGATAGATGATGGATCAAAGATCCAAGTTATTATTTGATAATAAAGAAATATTAATCATGGATAAGTGGAATAAAAATGCAGTAGTAGCAAGAGGACAAATGACTAAAGACAAAATATTCGATCTTTCTTTTGATTTAAGTAACTCACATAGTTTGAATGTTATAGAAAAAATAATTAACAAGATTTGGAATTTAAGGATGGGGCATTTGAACTTTCAGAGCATGGTGTTGTTAAGGAAGTAGAACATGGTGAATGGTCTTCCTTATATCAATATGGATGTTGAAGTATGTGAAGGGAGTATTTTTGGGAAACAACATAGGGAAAGTTTCTCAATACGGTGGGAAATACTTCCACCCCTCCTGATAGAACTAGGGTCAACACCCTATATCGAGACATACTGTGAAACTACTGTTCTTAGAGTCACGTCATCAAACAATCACTCTAGGCAATATGTGCATCCTATGAAAACCACGCATACCATAGATCATAGCAATATTTTGAGTCATGAATTAAATAATAAATATAACTTACAACATGCACTATCTTCTTGATGTCTATAACATCCACGTTACCTCAATATTATAGTCCTTTGGCTATCACATAGCTCATCAACCTATAGGTTAGTTTACTCATAACTCATATCCATGCATATACATCATAATTTCATATAAGAATCCATGTATGTATTGGCGTTCAATTTAAAAAAATGTATGTCTATTCTTATCAAGTCTTGCATCTGTTATGCATTCACAACATAACTTTGAATTAGTATCTGTGTACCTAAATTCCACATTTTAACTTGCATGTTTAAACAAATCAAAGAGCTATCATCATCATGAGCATACAATAGTGAAATAATATCATGCAACACATAATTAGTTCTGGATGTACATATCTCAAAAATCTATCACAATCTAACTAAGTCCAAACAAATGTTAATAATCAAATTACTAAGATGAGTAAACAACAATGTTCTATATGATGCCTAAGGCCAAGATATGGGGTGTTCAATGGAATAAAAATGCAGTAGTAGCAAGAGGAAAAATGACTAAAGACAAAATATCCGATCTTTCTTTTGATTCAAGCAACTCACATAGTTTGAATGTTATAGAAAAAATAATTAACAAGCTTTGGAATTTAAGGATGGGACATTTGAACTTTCAGAGTTTGGTGTTGTTAAGGAAGTATAACATGGTGAATGGTCTTTCTTATATCAATATGGATGTTGAAGTATGTGAAGGGAGTATTTTTGGGAAACAACATTGGGAAAGTTTCTCAAATAGACCATGGAAGGCTAGAGAATTTCTATCACTAGTACATTTGTATTTGTGTGGTCCAATGGAGACTATGCCTTTTGAAAAGGCATGTTGTTTTTTCACCTTCACATATGGTTATTCCAGGAAAACTTGGGTGTATTTTTTGTAGGAGAAGTATGAAGTGTTTTCTCATTTTCTTGATTTTAAGGAATTACTTGAAAACAAAATTGGTTTAAAAATTCTCACCCTATGAACAGATAATGGGGGAGAATACAAGTGAAATGAAATTTTAAATTATTGCAAGAATAATGGAATAAAGTGAGAGTTTACCAATTCTTACTCTCCTCAACAAAATGGAGTTGCGAAAAGGAAAAATAGGAAAATAGTTGAAATGGACCGGAGCATGCTAAAAACTAAGTATCTTGGAAATGTGTTTTGGGCTGAAGAAGTGCGCATTATAGTTTACACTCTCAACATATGTCCTAAAATAGAAAATTGAATTTGTCTCTAGAAGACGCATGATCAAGATACAAACCAAGTGTTACATACATGAAAGTTTTTGGTTGCACTACATATGCACACATGCTTAAAGAAAAGAGGAGAAAATTAGATTATAAAAGTTGAAAGTGCATTTTTATTGGATACCGCATTAAAAGAAGAATTCACATGTTGTTTGATCCTCAAGTGAAAAAGGTGATAATAAGTACAGATGTTGTGTTTGATGAGAATGGATTTTATCACTTAGAACATGTACATAAATTAAATTAAGAAAATATGAAGTGGATATTGGTAATGAATCAGATTCTAAGTCAAAAAATGGAGATGAAATGAAGAAGAAGCCTAAGTGGCTTGAAAGGGTCGTTCAGAGAGTAATATGTTGGATATAAATTTTGAGAAAAGAATTAATAGATCACAAATTTCTATTTTGAAATTTTCAGTTATGACACAATTAATGAAGATGGATGAACCACAAAATTATGTAGAATCATCAAGAAAGAAAGAATGGAATGAAGCTATGTAAGCATAATTGAATGCCTTGGTGATAAATGATACATGGGACATGGTAATGTTACCAAAAGGGAAAGATGTAATTGGTACTAAATGGGTTTATAAAACTAAGTATAAATAAGATGGGACAATTGATCAGTATAAAGTTTGTTTAGTTGAAAAAGGTTATGCACAAAAGGAAGGAATTGATTATACTGATACATTTTCTCCGGTGGTAAAGTTGGATACAATCAGGATGGTAATTGTGTTGGGTCCACGGTATAAATGGAAAAATTTTCAGATGGATGTTAAATCAACTTTCTTGAATGGTTATGTGCATGAATAAATTTATGTTGAGCATTCATAAGGTTTTGAAGTTCCACGTTAAGAATATTTTGTTTACAAGTTTAAGAAGGCCTTGTATGGTCTCAAATAAGCACCAAGAGCATGGTATTGAAGGAATCTTATAAATATTTTTAGGATCATGGCTTTGTTAAAATTTTATTTAATCCCAATCTCTATATTTTTCAGTCAGGACAAGACATTTTGATAGCTACATTATATGTTGATGACTTGATTTATACATGGTACAATGTTGAACTATTTCAAAAGTTTAAGTTACATATGATTGTCGAGTTTTAGATGACAACTCTTAGTGAGTTTCACTATTCCTTGGGTATTCAAGTTTGGTAGAAGGAAGATAGTATTTTCATGTCACAAGCCAAGTATACTTGGGATATTATGAAGAAGTTTAGAATGCAGAGTTGCAAGCCAGTGAAAACTCCTTTGGAAGTTAGGTTAAAATTACATAGACATGATGACTCCAATTCAGTTGATGTTACTTTGTATCATCAATTAGTTGGAATTTTGATCTACTTAAATATAACTTGACCATATATATATATTGTAGTTAGTATTGTATCTAGATTCATGTTAGACCCCAAGGAATTGCATTGGAAAGAAGATAAGAGGATTTTGAGATATCTGTGTGGTACATTTGGCTATGGTTTAGTATACATATCTATAGATAATTTTAGTTTGATTGGTTATATAGATTTAGATTGAGAAGGATGCATGGATAATAGGAAATAAACTTCATGTTATTCATTTAACATGGGTTTAGTAGTATTTTCTTTGGGTATTAAAAAGAAACCTACAGTTTCCCTGTCCACAATAGAAGAAAGTTATAAAGCCACAGTGACAACAACGTGTGAAGAAATGTGGTTAAGAATAATTCTAGAGGATCTACATGAGAAACACAAACAACCCACTCAGTTGAAATGTGATAACAAAATTTCTATTGAAATGACCAAGAATCCATTTTTTCATAAGAAGACCAACAATTTTGATATTCAGTATCATTTTATTTGAGATTTGGTTCAACAATGTGTGATCTAGATCATATATTGCAGAATAGAAGAGCATGTAACAAATATATTCACCAAAGAACTACCAAAGGAAAAGTTCTACAAATTCAAAGATGATCTTGGAATATTTTGAAATGATCATTCTAGTGGAGAAATGTTGGAATAATGAATCATTTGTTCTAGATTAATTATTGTTATTTGTTATATCTAGAAGGTTTAAATTGAGTTAGAGAAATATTGTTGAGAGATTTTTTAGTGATTGTAGGAGATGATAGTTTCTGTATACATATCCTCTCATGTATAAATATTACTCTTATTAATGATAAAATTTGAGCTGGGTGTGCATTATTGAGAAATATATTTGGTCCATTGTGCTAGTGTAATTCTTCAAAATAATGATAAAGTAATTTCTCAATCAAACATAATCCTCAATGAATGTTTCAATGTGACAAAATAATTTACTAATTTCACAATGTGAAATCACATTTGATCGACACCACAAAGTGACATAACCATTCATGAATGTAGGCAAAAGTCAAACAATATGGATGTCTCAATGTCACGTAACCATTGAGAACATCACAATCAAACCTATCCATATTATAAACTAATCTAAAATGAATGTTAAAATATAACATAACTATTGAAGAATATCACGACCCAACAAAACCTTTGATGAACATTGTAATGTGACAAAACCATTAATATATATCATAATGTGACATCACATTTTATTAATGTCACAACGCAATGAAAACCTTAATGAACATCGTAATGTGACATGGCATTAGATGAATGTTGCAATGTTACATAGCCATTAACGTAGAAATATGAATGTCTCAATCTAAAATAACCATTAAGAAACACAACAATTTCACATAAACTAAGACAAAATGAAAGTCACAATCTCAAATAACCATTAAAGAATGTCACAACCCAACATAACCCTTGATGAATGTTGCAATGCAAAAACACTCTTAATAAATGTCACAATGTCGCATCACATCTCATTAATGCCACAATGCGACAAGACCACTAATAGTGATCGCAATGTAACATGACACTTGGTGAACGTCACAATGTGACATGGTTGTTAATGCAGCAAGATGAATGTTGCAATACAATTTCACTATTAAGGAATGTTTCAATCCAACATAACCCTCAATGAATGTCAAAATTTGACACAATCCTTTATGAATGTCACAATGTGACTTCAAATTTCATCAATCTCACAATCCAACAATATCCTTAATGAACATCGTAATGAGACATGACATTTGATGAATTCTACAATGTAACGTAGTTGTTAAAACATAAATATTGATTTTTCAATTTGAAATAACCATAAAGGAATGTTTCAATCTAACATAACCCTTGATGAATGTCACAGTGTGACAAAATCCTTTATGAATGTCACAATGTGACATCACATTTGATTGACACCACAATGCGAGATAACCTTTCATAAATGTAGGAAGTTGGAACAAGTGAACCAAGTTGAATGTCCCAATGTCACATAATCAATCAAGAACATCACAATCAAACATATCCATTTTATAAAATAAACCAAAATGAACAATCTATCATAACCATTGAACAATGTCACAAACCAACAAAACTTTTGATGAACATTGCAATGTGACAAAACATTTAATAAATTTCATAATTTGACATCACATTTTATTAACATTAAAATGTGACAAAACCATTAATGAACATCGCAATGTGACATGACATTTTATGAATTCTACAATGTGACATAGCCATTAACATGGAAATATGAATGTCTCAATATAATCTAACCATTGAGAAGCCGAACAATTTGACATAAAATTAGCTTAAATGAATGTTGCATTGAGATGAAACCCTTGATGAATGTCATAATGAAACATCATATTTGATAAACTCTGTAATGTGACATAACTATTAATAATATTATTAAACAATTAACACTCACCAACCACAATCAAACACCATATTTAACCATAATGAACAATAACCAACCAAAGTCAACTAAACTTTGTGTGAGATAGCCCCAATGACTTTCATAATGCAATATAACCATTTGCGATTTAGAACACAACAATTTTACATAAGTTAGTGAAGATGAACATTACAATTTAACATAACTATTGACGAATGTGGATTATTTTGAACCAAAGTCGACAAAACTCAATGCAACATAACCATTGGAAAACATTGGAATGCAACACAAATATTAAGTAATGTAACAATTTAACATAAAGTAATTCAAAACGTATGTCACAATATGTCATAACCTTTGAAGAATGTCACAACCCAACATAACCCTTCATGAATGTTGCAATGCGATAAAAATATCAATGAATGTCATAACGTAACACCACATTTGTTAAATGTCACAATGCTAAAAAACCCTTAACTAACATCATAATGTGACATGACATTTGATGAATGTTGCAATGTGAAATGACCATTAACATGGAAAGATGAATGTGAAAATTTAAAATAACTATTAAGGAATGTTGCAATCCAACATAACCCTCGATGAATGTCACAATGTGAAAAAACTCATTATGAATGTCACGATGTCACATCACATTTGATTAACACAATAATGAAATACAACCATAATGAAAGTAGGAAGCTGACACAAGTCAACAAAGATGAATGTCTCAGTGTGACATAACCATTGAGAAACATCACAATCAAAGATGTCCATATTATAAAGTAAGAAAATATGAATATCACAATCTAACGTAACCATTGAAGAATGTCACAACCCAACACAACCCTTGATGAACATTGTAATGTGACAAACCCTTAATGAACATTGTAATGTGACATGACATTTGATAAATTCCACAATGTGACATAGTCATTAACGCAACAACATGAATGTTGCAATCCGAAATAACTATTAAGAAATGTTGCAATCCAACATAACCCTATCAATTATAATATTATAATACTATCAACTATAATGTTATAATGTTATAATTATATATTATCAATAATTTTATTTAGTATCATATTATCTAGCCAACTATAATGTGAAATTGTTGCATTGCTTAATGGTTATTTTAGATTGAGACATTCACCTTACCACATTCATGGCTATGTAACATGGCACAATTCATCAAATTTCATGTCACATCGTGATTTTCATTAGGGGTTTCATTTCATGTGACATTATTCAAATGTGATGTCACATTGTGACACTTCTTAAGATTTTTCTCACATTCGAACATTCATCAAGGGTTTTGTTCATTTGTGACATTCTTCAATGGTTATGTCATATTGTAACATTCATTTTGGCTTACTTTATAATATGGATATATTTGATTGTGATGTTCTCAATGGTTATGTGACATTGAGACATCTTGATGAAGGTCGCAATGTGACATACTCATTAACACAACAAGATGAATGTTGCAATTCAAAATAACTATTGAGGAATGTTGCAATCCAACATAACCCTATCAAATATAATATTATAATACTATCAACTATAATATTAATTTCCCCAAGAGGAGTTCTACATCCTAGTATGGGGGAGATGCTTAGGTGTAAAGTGTTAAGTGTTATGTTATAATTATAATAAAAGCACAAACTCAAATGAAAAAAAAATAATAATAATTATAAAATTAAATTCATCTTAAGAAAATGAAACAACTACTACATGCACTATGCTTACACACAAAAAAATCAATGCACAGTTAAACCCTAAAGGAAAAAGATCATAGAAATCGATGAAGATTGTAGAAGGAGGCTAGGACAATGATCTAGATTTGGGAATGCAACTTCCAACCCGATCTCTCCCTGTAGATAGACCCCATAATAACCATAACTAGGAATTTTCGGCGACTGCAAATGCATATTGTGGATCGGGTAAACACTAGTTGTGGGAGGATGACCTCATGCTCACCATTTAATGCTCATTTTTATGGATTTCTAATTGTTAACTATGATAAATAATATAAATATATAATTTTGTTACAAAAGAATGTGAAGTTATGTTAATATAAAAGAAAATGAGAAGTAGATAGAGTTTTAATTTTTTGGGTTTTCTACAAGATTAACATGTTCGGAAGTGGTCGGATGCTTTTTCGGGTTTTAAGAGATGTTACAAATTGTCAAAAAGTTTGTAAATTATTTGAAATGTATAAATAGATATAAAGAAATATTATATTAACCAACATAGATCCATTTTAACCCTGAATCTATCAAGAACTAAGAGTGATCAAATATCTCAAGGTGCAAACCTTTTTAAATAGAAAAAAATGAGGAAAGGTTAAAGGATGGCACCTCGAGAATCCCTTGCGTTTCTTCATATATCGAGAGTTAAGATGGATCTATGCTGGTATATAATATCAAGGAGGCAATATGAATGTTACAATCCTAAATAACTATTAAGGAATGACACAATCCAACATAGCCTTATCAAGTATAATATTATAATTTTTTATTATTAATAATATCTTTTTCGTATAATATTATTTAGACAACAAAAGAAAAACAACATTAATAATAATATTGTATTATTAATAACATTAATGTAAATAAAAATAAATTTTAATATTTTCAATATAAATTTGAATAAAAAAAGTTAATATAAATTGTATTAAACATAGTCAAAAAATAAATTAAATAAATATTATTAATATATTAATATTATAGTATAATAGTCATTTTAAAAATTTAATATTATAATTTATTTTTCATATAAAAAAAATTAAATTTTCTAAAAATATAGTATTTAATATAATAATTGTATAAATGTTGTAACATTATAATATTTAATATAGTAATTATATAAATTTTGTAACATTATAGTACAATATTTTTATTAATATTAATATACTTTTATTGATTCATTAAGAATAATTTTTTGGGTCATTCATATAAATAAATGATATTAATTATTTGAAGATATTCTTATATGCCCACTAGGTACTAGTAACAACCACATTAATAATATTAATGTGTTTGTATATGTCGAAAGGCATATATTTAGCACATACTATAAGGAAAAACATTATTAATGTGTTAAATATATGTTTATCTATGTATACATATGTTGAAATAATGTAACTGCGAAGAGTATTATTATTATTATTGTTATTTTATTCATTGGATTAATCCCCATTGTGGATTAATCATGTCAGTAATTGTATTAGGACCAAATCCCCTTTTGCGGGTTGGTCATCGGACAATTGTAATAGGAAGAATAAGAAGTCGGCCCCAACAATTATTATTGAAGACCCATAATTAAATTAAAGGTGCGTTTACCCACCCAGAGTGAGAAGTCGGCCCTGCCAGTGAAACCCTTTCACACGTGCCAGTCTTGTATATATAGGAGGCTAGCGCCTCACTTTATCAAACAACTTACTTTCTCATTCTCTTATGAGGCAAGCTGCAATTACTAGTTGGAGAGAGTAGAAGAAGAGTGGTGCATCTCTTGGAGAGGACTATCTGTATTGGTTTGAGTTATCTCTTGAACATTGTATTAGCAATTTATGATAAGGAAGCTTTTGTTGGGTTTTCTTCCCCTAGAGGGTTTCCCAGGATAAATGTTATGTCTCTTGTGAATGTGTATTTCTCAGTGATCTTGTTCTTATGATGCTCTTATCTATTGAAATGCAAAGAAATATAGTAGTGGCATAAACATTAACATGGTTTCGGATCCAACCTGAAGGAAACACAATTTTCAAGAGGAAAAACGTCATTATTACTGTACCCAAAAATTAGGGTTTTTCAAAAGTGAATATTTTCAACTCCCTAACTGCCTAGAAAGCTGCGACCTCCCCCAAGGATTAATTTGGCACCTAGAGTGCACCTTTTTAGTGGATGGATCTCTCGGAAAGTGAAACCCTAGTTTCAAAAAAGTACCAGAAGTACCAAAAAACCAGTACCAGAAGTACCAGAAGCACTAGTCCAGAAATCCACAGATCAGATTTGACGGGGTAAAAATTGGATTTTCTCAGATCTAAGGACACCAAGCTACTCGCCTCAGCCAAGCGCACCTCCTGGTAAGGTCAAAATTTGATTTT